>JAODAL010025206.1:0-59093 GCA_025379985.1 Phyllomedusa bahiana
TTTTTAATTACTTGGGGTTTTAAAATTGGGGATTAAAAAAAAAATAAAAAAAGCTCTATGAAACAAAGCTTGACTGACCAAAATGTGAAAAAACACTGTCTGAAATGTATACGGGATAATTAAAAGGTTTTTTGGCCCCTATCATTCACCTGTGGTGACTACTAAATTCCCTGTATTCAAATTTAACTACAAGTACTCTATGAACAAACTTGACTCCCAAAAAGTGAAAAAAACACCTGTCTGAAATGTATAGGGATAATATAAGGTATTTTTGGCACCTATCTTACTGTGGTGACTACTAAATTGCTGTATTAAAATTTTAACTGCAAAGAGATCTATCGACAAAGCTTGACTGACCAAAAGTGAAAAAAAACACATACTTGTTGCAATAAGGGCCGAGGGACCGGCCTGAAACGCGTATGTTACGTATGTTTTTACGAATAAGGGCCGACGCCGGGCCTAAAAACGCGAAAACCCATGTCATTACTGGGATGTTTTTAATCCTGTTTTATAACCTTCTTACAATAAAGAGGGGTTTTTTTTATCTGGATATATATCTTGTTGATTTCCCTAAACTGGTGCCGGATTATCTTGAGATTTCGATTGATTCAACTCTTAAAAACGGATGTTTGTTTTCCGCAGCACCATGAGACAACAGGACTGAACGGCAGCACTTTCAAGTTTGGGACTTCCGGTGAGCTTTTTCTCTATTTTTTCACTTTTGATTGTTGAAGTGTATGCGAGCATATGAGGCAATAGTATGCTACTGGTAGGGGTTGAGAACACCCAAAGCATGAAGAAAAAAAATAGTCGTTTAAAAGAAATGGGGCATCCAAGGTGGGACATGCCAGCAGGTGGAATATGGCAAATAGAATAAAAGATGATAGAATGAGGACAAAATTGAGAAAGGTATTATCAGTATTACCCTATGCTACATCTGTCCCTGATCTCGTGTGTAAGGTTGTCATATAATTACAATGGTTACATTATATAGAATAGATAGACAGATAATATTGAACAGGTGCATTCAAGCCTAGAAGCTTCCAATGTTTGTAGCATGTGATCTAGTGTAACTCTCGTGATCTAGTGTTTTCCGGGGGCTGCTAAATTGAACCTTTCTTGGGAAGGGGAAAAATTTAAAAATTATGAAAAAAAATTTGGGAAATGACGGGGGCCCATGGACTTGAAGTGAGAGGGAAATTGGGTTTAATTTTGATTTTTTTTTGCACCTGACAGTGGACTCAGATGTGGTTTTATATATTGTGAGCTTTTACAGCTCGGGATCTTGGCATACAGTATGTCTTTTTAAGCATAGAGACAGAGGCAGAAACTTTGGGTACGAATACGGGTCCTCCATATTTTATTTTCAGCAACACGGGAACAAAAGGTACAAGACGGTTACAACAAAAACAAAAAAAAATGCCGCTGTCTGAGCTCAAACCAAAAAGAGTTGTACTTATTTGAAATTTGCAAGCCCCAAAAAAGTGGTGGGGACGACGCGGGCCCTTTCCCCCAGCATTTTTCCCCTCCCAGGAAAAAAATGGTGTCCGGGTTTGTGGGCCCTTTCCCTTTGTCAGCTGACTTCTTTTTTTTAAAAAGGCCGGTAAACCCTGGCGGGGGGAACGGGGGGGGTAAGCACCCCCCCAAAAACCTCTTTGTTTAAACCCCAAGGGAAAAGCCCCCCCGGGAATGGCTGGAAGTTTTGTTTTAAACTAAAAATTAAAAACGTTCGTAAAACAGCGGGATGCTGTTGAAAACCTATTTATTTTTTTGTTTCTTTCCCCCAGGGTTTCCTTACCCGGTGGCTTGCCCCTTAGTTTTCTAAAGGGTTTAAATTTTGCCAAGAACCTGGCGGGGAAAATTTTTAGGGCCGTTACCTTTCCTGCTGCTGCCTTTACAATTATTTTTTATGTTTTTTTTTTAAAAACCCATTTTACCGCCCACATCCAAATTTTTTTAAAGGGTTTGAAAAAAAAGGGGGGTCGCCACAAAAAAAATAGTCTTGTAAAAAGGTTTAAATTTTGGCTCTTACGGTAATGAATGTGGGGAAACAAAGGGGCATTGCGTACAGTTTAAGAAGGAAAAATTTTCCCTTTATTTTGGGGGGGAAAAAAATGTTCTGTCTAGATTTACATGAGAAGCCTTGTACCAGATTGCCTCTCAAATTTTTGTGTTGCTTATCACAAAGTAAAGAGTATATTTATGTAGGAAGATCAATATTTTCTGATAACATGTGTGATCTGTAGCCTGTAAGAATGGTACTTATGAAAAAAGGGGCTCATGCCTCTGTTATGTCTGGTGGTAGATAGACTAATCTGGAAGAATGTTACAAATCTAGGGGGATTAAAACCCCATAAAAAAACCTGTTTTAAAAATTTTTACTTTGGTGAGCGGGACATGTAGAGAGATAAGAAGCACTTGTATTATAGCCATATTGTGACAATGGCAAAAACCTCTTATTGTTAGGAGGATTGTTTCAAAAAAATTTAAAGTAATAGGGTCATTCCCACCTTTTTGGGTTTTAAATTTGGGGGGCTTTCTGTGATGTATCCTTTAAGGTGTTGTGGAAAAGGGGTTGAATTTGTTTATTTTAGTGCCCCTTTTGGATGAGTAAATTGAAGTTTAGGAATAACCAAGTTAAGGATATTATAAAAGGTCAAGTAAGCAGTCCAAAACCTCAAGTCATTTGCAATCAGTATCATTTATATATCTATGCAAACTTTTAGGAAAATAAACTGGAAGATAGGAATTGGGTGTAAAATAGTTATTAAAAAACCCCATAAAAAATATTTGAATTTCAGAAGGGGGGTACTCTGTACCCCCCAGAAAGGGGCCGTAGTTTGGTGGGGAGAATTTACTGTTTTTAAAAGGTTAAAAAAAAAATTTGTCAGTATATTTTTAGGAAAACCAAAACATAAAAAATTTGGGGAAATTTTCCAAAATTATTTTTTAGACAGTTGTTTTAGGGTTTATAGAAAACTTTATTTTACCCTAGGTCACTAAGAGAGATATGGGGGATAGCTCTTGAACGATAAAGTATGAGGTATATTGCCAAAAGTACAAGTATTCCATACTAATGGTGATAATATTTCCTATGAAAAAAAAGGGGGGAGATAAGTGGAAAATTTTTAAAAATACTTATAAAGTACTTCCCCTTTCCCGATTTTAAAACCCCTTTGCGGGGGAGGGTCCTCTCTCCCCTCGTATCAGTTATTTATTTATCGTCCCTTGTTTTTTGTTCGCTTTGGGTTTTTTATTAACTCTTCTTGAATGTTTCGGCCCTTTGGAAACAATGGGGCTCTAAAATATATTATAAAATTTAACCCGGGGAATTTATGGGGGGGTGGTTTGGGCGAAATTTCCCCCTCTTTAAAGGGGGACTTTTATGAAACAAGGCTGCGCCAGTTTTCTGGTGTCAGAATGTATGAAAAAGGGAAAAAATCCCCAAAAAATTTGGGGCCCTAAATGTATTTGTTTTGTGCCCCAAAATCACTTTTTTATGCCCAAAGATTTGGGGGGGGTTCTGGAGGGGGTCGTCCCCCATTCATAGGTTTTGGACACATTTATAAATTTTTCGATGGCCCAAAACCCGGCGGGGAAAAGTTTTGAACGCCGGCCAAAGGGGGTTTTTAAAGGGGTCTGTCTGAGCCTGAGTTGTCGTTTTTAGACTTTGACTGCGCCTGTTAAAGTATTTACCCGCAGAAGGGAACCCGGGGTCAAACATTTGGTCTTCAACCTTTCTTAAAGGGGATGTATCGCTTCCTTAGTTCAGCTGATTCACACTGCTCTCAGCTTATCAACTTTGGAAATGCAGGGGCGTTTCTTCCCCTCCCAGCTGGGTGACATCATCCCCCCTTCACTGTGCATGCTGACTCCCGAGACCCCCCCCCCCCTCTCTGAGTCCACATGTCCCTGTGTCTTTCCCTATGTAGTCTTATTTTGTAAGAGCTGTATACATACCACAGGCTGCATTCAATCTAGACCGAGCAACTGAACTCTTCTCCTCTCACAGCTGGAGATGCTCTATGAACGGCACAGATCTCGCTTCTATGCAGGAGAGTTAGGCACCGGGACAAAACTGTTATGTTTTCTCATTGTAGAATCTGTTGCGTCTGTTTCTGCTGGTGTGTGGAGAGAGAAAATGCTACGGGCCCCTAACTCTGAGTCAGGCAGGGATCGACACAAATTGTGCTATTTTCTGATTGTGTAAGCCCTTCAGTGTAATTCTGTTTCTTCTGCCTGTATAAAGTGAAAATGTGACGGTCCCTTACTCTGAGTGAGAGACACAGCTCCGTGAATTCGACCGGGGACTGTACAGAATGTAAATGAGCTCTCAGCTAGTGAAATGCAAGGAGGAGGGATCCGGAGGGATTCGACCAGGACTGGATATCAGTGTAAACAAAAACACAAGATAAGGAATACTGTGAATACAAGACAGCTTTGCTAATGACATCCAATTGCAAAGTGTCACGGATGCCCCTGCGACCACTGTCCCGGGTCGCAGACGCGCCCGTGCTCCTGCACCTAGCCGTCCGCTCGCCTCCCCGTCCCCGCCGGCATGCACTTACCCGGCCACGCATCTGCTCAGGCTGCTTCCGTGTCCCGGCGTGTAGCTCCGCCCCTAGGGGCGCGCGCGACGGCGATTTGAATTTAAAGGGGCAGTGCGCCGGTAATTGGTTCATTGCCGGGCACTGCTCCTATTTAGTCTGGTCACTTCCTGCCGTCCCTCGCCGTATCCTTGGTGTTCATACCATGGTGAAAGTGTTCCTGAGCGTTCCAGTATTGCCTTCCTGTGTACCGACCCTCTGCTAACTTCTACCGTCTACGAACCTTGCCGCCTGCCCGACCACCTGCTTGTCTACCGTCCACGAACCAGAGCCGCCTGTCCTGACCTTCTGTCTGTTCTCGACTACGAGCCTGCCTGCCGTTCCTGTACCTCGCACCCTTGGCCGCCACCGCAGCAAGACCATCCCGCTTTGCGGCGGGCTCTCGTGAAAACCGGGTCCCACTTAGATTCCACTCCCTGGTAGGGGCTTACGCCATCGCCTGCGGTGGTCCAGTGGATCCACCTCCAGAATCGTTACAGTAGGATCCGGCCATGGATCCCGCCAAGGTACCTTGCCAAGTGTTGCCAGCATCACCAACGTCGTGGTCAAGCAATCACAACAGATTGCGCAGCAAGCGCAGCAGCTCGAGCAACTCTCCTCCTTGGTGCAGCAGCTCGTCACCGTCCAGCAGCAGCCACCGCCATCTCCAGTTGCCCCTGCCCCAGCGGTTCCGGTGATCCCCAGGGGACCCAAGCTTCGGCTGTCACTCCCATCCAAGTTCAGCGGTGACCCGAAACTATGCAGGGGGTTTATCACTCAATGCTCTATGCACGTGGAGCTGATGACCGACCAGTTCCTGTCCGAACGTGCAAAGGTGGCTTTCGTGGTCAGCCTCCTCTCCGGGAAGGCCCTGGCATGGGCTACACCCCTATGGGACAGAGATGATCCGGTGACGGCGGATCTACAGTCATTCCTCAGTGAGTTCCGCAACGTCTTCGAGGAACCAGCCCGTGCCTCCTCCGCTGAGACGGCCCTCCTAAATCTACGCCAGGGAGACCTGTCTGTAGGAGACTACGTGGTGCAATTCCGTACGCTGGCCTCTGAACTGACATGGAACGAGGCCGCACTATGTGCTACGTTCAAGAAGGGACTCTCAAGTCGAGTTAAAGACGTCTTGGCCGCTAGAGACCTCCCGTCCTCCCTTAGCGACTTGATCCGGTTGGCGACCCGCATCGATATACGCTTCATTGAACGGGAGGAGGAGCTTCTGCAAGAGCGCCAGTCAGCCCAACCTCGCCGGTTTCCTCGCCTGGCACCGGTGTTCCAGGGGCCTCCTGCGCCACAGCCTCCAACACCCACCGACGAGCCCATGCAGATTGATCGGGCTCGCCTCTCTGAGCAAGAATTGGCCCAGCGGCGACAACTAGGCTTGTGTCTCTACTGTGGCAGCCCAGAGCATTTTCGGAGGACTTGTCCCAAGCGCCCCAAGGCTGCGGGAAACTCCCGCACCTAGGATCTGTGGGAGAGGCATTCCTAGGTGCAACCTCCTCCTCTCCACGCCTGTTGATGCCTGTGCAGGTCGTGTCAGAGTCTGGTATCACATTCCAGGTTCCGGCGTTTCTGGACTCGGGCTCAGCCGGGAACTTCATCCACCAGCCTCTAGTGAGGCGGTATCGGCTTCCAGTGGTACGTCTGGAGAAACCGCTTGTCATCTCATCAGTCAGCGGGGAGCTGCTTAGCGACACCATCCAGTTCGTCACCAAGCCACTGTCCCTCCATGTGGGGGCACTGCATAAGGAGGAGATCGCCTTCTATGTGTTGCCTCGCTCCTCGTCGGCGATCCTCCTCGGACTCCCATGGCTATGGCTCCACTCTCCTATCCTGGACTGGTCTACTGGAGAGGTGATTCGTTGGGGTCCCAACTGTCGGGGGCGTTGTTTGGTGGCACCTCGTCCGGTGCTTCCCTGCTCTCGCTTAACCCTTCAGGAGCTGCTGCCCGGGCTGCCGCCCGAATATCTGGAGTATGCTGATGTGTTCTCCGAGAGACAACCCGAGAGTCTTCTGCCGCATCATCCATACGATTGCCCGATCGACTTATTGCCGGGTACCAGTCCTCCCCGTGGCCGAGTCTACCCTCTGTCTGTTCCTGAGACCCAAGCCATGTCGGAGTACATCCAGGAGAATCTCAAGAAGGGGTTCATCCGGAAGTCCTCGTCCCCCGCTGGCGCGGGGTTCTTTTTCGTGAAGAAGAAGGACGGTACCTTACGGCCCTGCATTGACTACAGGTGCTTGAACAAGATCACGGTAAAGATCCGTTACCCTTGCCGCTGAACGGAACTTTTGATCGCTGCAAGGCCCAAGATTTTTTTCCAAGTGATTTGAGAGGGCCTACACTGTCCAATCACCAGGCGATGAATGGAAGACGGCCTTCAACACCGGATGGACTACGAGACTGGTGATGCCCTTCGGACTCTGTAATGCGCCAGCCGTCTTTCAGGAGCTCGTGAATGACGTCTTCAGGGACCTCCTCCTCTCCTGCGTGGTAGTCTACCTCGATGACCTATTGGTGGTTCTTCCCCTGAACCTCGAGACCCACCGCAGCCATGTCCGTCAAGTACTAAGATGTCTCCGGAGAACCACCTGTATTGCCAAGCTAGGGAAGTGCCTCTTCCATCAGACTAGCCTCCCGTTTCTGGGGTATGTCATCTCTGACCAAGGCCTACGGATGGACCCTGCTAAACTGTCTGCCGTATTGCAATGGCCACGCCCCGTCGGGCTGCGGGCTATCCAGCGATTCTTGGGCTTCTGCAATTACTATCGCCAATTCATCCCGCACTTCTCTACGCTGGTGGCCCCGATAGTGGCTCTCACCAAGAAACAAGCCAATCCACGCAGTTGGCCTGTCGAGGCCGAGGAGGCGTTTGTGAAGCTCAAATCCGCCTTCGCTACGGCTTCTATCCTTGCACGTCCAGACCCCGCGAAACCCTTCACTCTGGAAGTGGATGCTTCGTCTGTGGGGGCTGGAGCAGTCCTTACACAAAAAGGGCCTACGGGTAAGACTGTGTCGTGCGGCTTCTTCTCCAAGACGTTCTCTTCAGCCGAGAGGAATTACACGATTGGCGACCGGGAGCTACTGGCCATCAAATTGGCCCTGGAGGAGTGGCGTTATCTGCTGGAGGGTGCCCGTTTTCCCATCCGTATCTACTCGGACCACAAGAACCTCCAATATCTGCAGACTGCTCAGCGACTTAACCCACGCCAGGCCAGGTGGTCGCTCTTCTTCTCCCGGTTCGACTTTCAGATCCATTTCAGGCCAGCCGAGAAGAATGTGAGAGCTGATGCCCTCTCCCGTGCTTCCGACGTGGTGGGTGAAGAGACCTCTCCTGAACACATCATCCCCCCAGAACGTCTCATCTCGGCTGCTCCAGTGGACCTCCGGAAGGTTCCTCCTGGAAGGACTTATGTGCGTCCTGCTCTCCGCAGACGTATCTTGAAATGGGGACATTGCTCATTGGTGGCTGGCCATCCCGGCGCCCGAAGAACCTTCCACCTGATATCCCGGTTCTATTGGTGGCCAGAGCTGGAGAAGGATATCAAGGACTTCGTTGCGTCTTGCGACTCCTGTGCCTGATCTAGACGCCACGTCACAAGCCGGCAGGCCTACTTCAGCCACTTCCCGTTCCCACTCAACCCTGGACCAACATTTCGATGGACTTTATAACCGACCTCCCTCCGTCGTCTGGCAACACCATTATCTGGGTGATTACTGATCGCTTTTCCAAAATGGCGCACTTCGTCCCGTTGCCAGGGCTGCCATCCGCCTCCCGGCTAGCTGAGTTATTCTTCATCCATGTGTTCCGGCTCCATGGACTCCCTCAGCAAATTGTCTCGGACCGGGGAGTTCAATTTGTCTCCAGGTTTTGGCGAGCTCTGTGCAACCAACTTCAAGTGAAGCTCGACTTCTCTTCCGGCTACCATCCACAGACGAACGGCCAGGTGGAGAGGGTCAACCAAGTCCTGGGTTGCTACCTTCGTCATTTCGTCTCGGCACGCCAAGATGATTGGGCCAATTTACTGCCGTGGGCGGAGTTCTCCTATAACTCCCTTGAGTCCGAGTCCGCAGGGGCCTCCCCCTTCTACATCGTGTATGGCTTGCATCCCCGCCCCCCTCTCCCTCTGGCAACCTCCTCCGAGGTCCCGGCGGCGGACGCACTGGTTCAAGACATGAAGGCCATCTGGTCCCAGACCCGTCAGTCGCTGCTCCGCGCGTCCGAGCGCATGAAGTCTCAAGCGGACAAGAGAAGAATCCCTCCTCCGGTGTTCTCCCCAGGTGAAAAGGTGTGGCTCTCATCTAGATATGTCCGCTTAAAGATGCCGTCTCACAAACTGGGACCCCGTTTCCTGGGACCCTTTGAGGTCATCAGCCGCATCAATCCGGTAGCATACAAACTCCGGCTCCCTCCCACGATGAGAATTCCCAACGCCATTCATGTCTCCTTATTGAAACCTCTGGTCCTTAACCATTTTTCCCAGAAGGCCGCTCCTCCTCCGGCTGTGGCTGATGCGCCCAATGTCTTCGAGGTCAAGGAGATTCTGGGCATGAGAAGAACTAGGGGAAAGCGATACTTCTTGGTGGACTGGAAGGGGTTCGGCCCTGAAGAGAGGTCCTGGGAGCCGGAGGAGAACATCCTGAACCGCAGTCTCATCCAGAGATTTCTCCAATACTGTAAGAGGGGAGGGCCCAAGGGGGGGGTACTGTCACGGACGCCCCTGCGACCACTGTCCCGGGTCGCAGGCGTGCCCGTGCTCCTGCACCTAGCGGAGCCCCGTCCCGCACGTCGGGTTCGGGGTCCGCTCGCCTCCCCGTCCCCGCGCGGCTTGCACTTACCCGGCCACGCTCCTGCTCAGGCTGCTTCCGTGTCCCGGCGCGTAGCACCGCCCCTAGGGGCGCGCGTGCGCCGGCGATTTGAATTTAAAGGGTCAGTGCGCCGGTAATTGGTTCATTGCCGGGCACTGCTCCTATTTAGTCCGGTCACTTCCTGCCGGCCCTCGCCGGATCCTTGGTGTTCATACCCATGGTGAAAGTGTTCCTGAGCGTTCCAGTATTGCCTTCCTGTGTACCGACCCTCTGCTATGTCTACCGTCTACGAACCTTGCCGCCTGCCCCGACCACCTGCTTGTCTACCGTCCACGAACCAGAGCCGCCTGTCCTGACCTTCTGTCTGTCCTCGACTACGAGCCTGCCTGCCGTTCCTGTACCTCGCACCCTTGGCCGCCACCGCAGGCAAGCCCCGCCAGTGGTAGTGACCTGGTGGACACCCGCCACAGCAAGACCATCCCGCTTTGGCTCTGGTGAAACCGGGTCCCACTTAGATTTCACTCACTGGTAGGGGCTTACGCCATCGCCTGCGGTGGTCCAGTGGATCCACCTCCAGAATCGTTACACAAAGTTGCTTGATTTCACTGTCCCCTTATTCTGAAGACCATTTAATGAAATGATAAAACCCCTTTAAAGCTATTTAGAACTGGTCTGTCAGCGCCAATGTTCATACATGTCACCCTTAGTGTTGATGACACTTTCCTTTAGGTAATTGTCAAGTGAATTATATTCTTTCTATGGACATAGGTGTTGGAAGTTGGTCTGATAGTTGAGCTACAACCTCTTCCATATAGTTTGCTTTATTAATAATGATTATAGCGCTCCCTTTGTCTGCTGGTTTTATAGAAAGGTCTTTAGACTCTTTGAGGGTTTGTAATGCATTCTTTTCCTCTTTAGAGATGTTAGAGCAATTTTTATGTCATTGTCTGTCTGTGTGATAATAGTTCTGAAATGTTCCTTTGTACTGGAGAGACACAGGTTTCAATTAAATGATACCACTTTTTTTACTTTCTAAAGATGAACGAAAATCAGTGATTGTTTTGTCAATTTTGTCTTTCAAAGATGGCAATTTTTGTAAAGTGACAACAGATGATAAATTGTTGTTTCGTTGCTTGAAGTTTGGCTTTAGATTCACTAAGTTTCTCTGGCACTGTATCTATTTTCAGTAGCATAAAGTTATTTTTTATTGCTAGAATATGCCATTACTTTCTGATCTGTAGGGGTTAGACCTCTTGGATCCCCACCAATTCTGAGAATAATAAGGTCAGAATTCTGATTTAGCTGTCAGGGATAGTCAGGGATGCACGCAAGACGTAGACAAGTGGGGCTCTGACACTGATCCCAGCCTCTGTACCTGCTTTTTGGGAAACCCGACTCCTTAACAGGCTGGCCCCAACCAGAAGACTCAAGACTACACTAAGCAGGTGTGCACAGATGGAGGCAATCAAACAAAGAACACAAAGGACTTATTCGGACGGTCCGAGTCAGTAACAGGGCGGGCAGCGCGGTACAAAGTCGTGAGGCAAAGGGAAAAAACGGAAAGCAAGCAGAGTTAAACAGCACAGAGGATATCAAGAGAACAGGCTAACTATAGTGACCAGATCAATATAGCAGGCACAGGAAAGAGGAAGCAGTGGCTATATATAGGAAAAGAAAGGAAGAAGAGGAGCAGGGATAGGAAGCAGAACCTGTCAATCCAGAGAGCGGATTAACCCCTATGAGTGCTGGAGGATTTCTGGCCAAGGCGTCGGCCAGAAATCAATAAAGATTCAGGACTACAGGGATGTGTTCACACAAAGAAAGGCAAAGCCGCAGTTATGGTCGCAGCGGCCATGGCCGGCGACCAGGGCCCGACGGCATGGACGTGACAGTACCCCTCTTCTATGAGGGGCCACCGGACCCTCCTTAGACCCCCTGGCTTGAAAGGGTTGGCTTGGTGAAATTTTGTCACCAGTCCAGGGGCATGCAAGTCCCTAGACGCCACCCACACTCGCTCCTCCAGACCGTACCCCTTCCAGTGCACCAGGTATTGGAGGGCGTTCTGAACCCTGTGAGAGTCGATAATACACTCTATTTCGTATTCTAGTTCCCTTTTTATGATCACAGGATGAGGAGGAGGGCGACCAACCACAGCAGGAATCTATTTTTTCAGGAGAGATTTGTGGAACACTGAATGGATACGGAGTGAACTCGGAAGGCGGAGTGTGAAAGATACCGGGATTAATAATTTCAGTGATAATGAACGGACCGATAAACCGGGGACCGAACTTTGTATATGGCACCCGAAGACGAAGATTTTTCGTCGAAAGCCACACCTTGTCGCCGACTACATATTAAGCGTTTTTATTGGCGGAATTGATTTGCTGAGCTTGGGCTTTTTCTAGAGTCTCTCGACTCCTAGCCCAGACTGTGCACAGTCACTTAACGGCGGATTTTACACTGGGAAATTTAGATTCGCAACCTGTAGCGGCGGAATATCTGGGGTGAAACCCATAATTACAGTAAAAGGGGGAGAGTTTGGTCGAGGAATTCTCATGATTATTAAGGGTGAACTCTGCCATGGGCAAAAATTCAAACCACCTCTTCTGGCATTCAGAAACGTAGTATCTGAGATATTGTTCTAGTGACTGGTTAAGTCTCTCGGTTTGTCCATTAGTCTCGGGATGGAAGGTGGATGAGAAGGACAGAGAGATGCCCAATCTACCACAGAATGCTCTCCAGAACCTCGACACAAACTGTACCCCTCTGTCAGACACAATATTGGAGGGAATACAATGGAGTCTCAGTATATGATGGACAAATAAATCGGCAAGAAGTTTGGCTGAAGGTAATTTCTTCAAAGCAATGAGATGACACATTTTAGAGAATCGGTCCACCACCACCCATATCACCGACCTACCCTCAGTGGGGGGAACGTTGGTGATGAAATCCATAGAGATGTGAGACCAGGGCCTATTGGGCAATGGGAGGGGGTGCAATAATCCCTCGGGGAGGCGTCGGGGTACAAGCAGTAACAAATTCTTTGACATCACGCTGCCATGAAGGCCACCAGTAGGTACGGGATTGAAGGTATCCGGTGCCCTCGATGCCAGGATGCCCATACAGAACTGAGGAGTGAACCTCCTTCAGAATTTTCTAATGAAGGTGACATGGAACAAAAAGTTTACCGGGGGTAGTCCAGGTGGGACCGAGCTTTGTGAGTTCGCAATAGCAGAAACTAAGTCTGTAGTAAGGGTAGCCACGACTACTCCCGGAGGTAGGATTTTTTCCGGTTCCTCCTCCGAGATGTCACTCATACCAAAACTTCGGGATAAGGCGTCGGCCTTAACATTCTTAGCCCCTGGATGGTAGGTTACTACAAAGTTAATCTAGTAAAGAACAAGGCTGATCGTGCTTGACGGGGGTTTAATCGCTTAGCATTGTCAAGATATAAAAGATTTTTATGATCAGTAAGAACAGTTACCCTATGCCTGGCCCCCTCCAGAAGGTGTCTCCACTCTTCGAAAGCCCATTTAATGGCTAGCAATTCCCTGTTACCAATATCAGAGTTAGTATCAGTGGTGGAGAATTTCCTGGAGAAGAAGGCGATGGGTCTGAGATTGGTAAAAGGTTCAGTTCCCTGAGACAGGACGGCTCCTACACCTGTTTCGGATGCATCTACTTCTACAACAAAAGGTTGTTCTGGGTCTGGGTGGACCAAGACAGGTGCGGACGAAAAACATTTTTTCAAAGTAGCAAATGCTTGCTCGGCCTCTGGTGTCCAGGAGGTAGGGTCACTCCCTTTCTTAGTAAGGTCAGTAAGTGGTTTAACAATCAGGGAAAAATTCTTAATAAATTTGCGATAATAGTTAGCGAAACCTAAAAAACGTTGGATCTCTTTTAAGGTGGTGGGCCGTACCCATTCAGTGATGGCAGAAACCTTTTGTGTATCCATACTTATAGAACTGGGACTCAGTATGTACCCCAGGAACCCTATCTCCTGGACTCCAAACAGACATTTAGACAATTTGGCGCATAATTGATTCTGACATAACCTGGAGAGGACCTCCCTGACATGATCCGGGTAGACATAGCGTCCAGACGAAGCGAGATCTGGGACATAAGACCCTCCATGTCCTGAAATTAGGTTGTTAATTCGCCCAGGTGGTAAGAAACCGATAGGTCGGTATTCATCCTGAACCGCCGGGGAATTTGTTTGGAATATGGGCCTGCTATAATGTTAGGTATGGTCAGGGACACACGCAAGATGTAGACAAGTGGGGCCCTGACACTGATCCCAGCCTCTGTCACTGCCTTTTGGAGAACCCGACTCCTTAACAGGATGTCCACTGTCCCCAACCAGAAGACTCAAGACTACACTGAGCAGGTGGCACAGACAGAGACGAACAAACAAAGAACACAAAAGACGTAGTCGGATGGTTCGAGTCGGTAATGGGGCAGGCAGAGCGGTACAAAGTTGTGAGGCAAAGGGAAAAAACGGAAAGCAAGCAGAGTTAAACAGCACAGAGGATAGCAAGAGAACAGGCTAACTATAGTGACCAAATCAATATAGCAGGCACAGGAAAGAGGAAGCCGTGGCTATATATAGGAAAAGGAAGGAAGAAGGGGAGCATGGATAGGAAGCAGAACCTGTTAATCCAGAGAGCGGATTAACCCCTATGAGTGCTGGAGGATTTCTGGCCAAGGTGTCAGCCAGAAATCAATAAAGATTCAGGACTACGGGGATGTGTTCAGACAAAGAAAGGCAAAGATGCAGTTATGGTCGCAGTGGCCGTGGCCGGCGACCAGGGCCCGATGGCACAGACGTGACATTAGCACTGCGTCCCTACTGAAATTTTCCATTTGCAGTGGCATCCATGGCCACCAGTTGTGCAAGGAACCAAAACTCAGCCTCATTCACCTAATTGGGGTCATACTGCAGTTCTCTGCATAGAAGATAGTCATAGTTGCCATTGTGCAGGAAAATACATTGAAGGTGCTTCTTCATTCTCAGGAACACTTTGGGTCCCAGAGGTCATACACCCACAATCACAGAGTAATGGTATATTACAATGATAAATCAGTGATTGTTTTGTAAATCTTGTCTTTCAAAGATGGCAATTTTTGTAAAGTGACAACAGATGATAAATTGTTGTTTTATTGCTTGAAGTTTGGCTTTAGATTCACTAAGTTTCTCTGGTACTGTATCTATTTTCAGTAGCCTAAAGTTATGTCTTATTGCTAGAATATGCCTTTACTTTCTGATCAGTAGGGGTTAGACCTCTTGGATCCCCACTGATTCTGAGAATAATAAGATCAGAATTCTGATTTAGCACTGCGTCCCTGTCGAAATTTTCCATTTGCAATGGCATCCATGGCCACCAGTTGTGCAAGGAACCAAAACTCAGCCTCATTCACTTAATTGGGGTCATACTGCAGTTCTCTGCACAGCATATAGTCATAGTTGCCATTGTGCAGGAAAATACATTGAAGGTGCTTTTTCATTCTCAGGAACACTTTGGGTCGCAGAGGTCATACACCCACAATCACAGAGTAACGGTATATTACAATGATATATCTTCTTTTTTTGTATATAGCAATAACCCTATAAAAAGCACAAATATTTGACAATCATATAATATAACTTGAGTGCTTCCCTGATTCCCTGACAAGCTCTTGCCACTCAGCATCTGCATTGTGTTCAACACAACATGTGACTGCTGCAGCCAAGACCCCAATGGTGTTGATGCCACAATTATAGCCAGTGATCAGCTGCAGCAGTCATATGTTAACGAGGTATTCCCATCTCAATGATTAGATTCAAACATGTGGGCAAAGGTAAAAAACTGATTATCTAAAAAATTTCTGTAACAGTTTTGCTTCTTTTCAGAGTTTGAATAGCTCTTATCTCTTGTTTGTTTACACAAGCCTTCTAGGTTTACACAAGCCTTCTAGCCTACCTTTCTCTACTGGCTGTGCTGGTGAAGCTTACTCCTGTGTCTTACCAGCAGGACTGGCATCTTATTCTCTAATTTTATATTTCTTCTGAGAAAAATGTTAAGCATTAGAGTTACTGACCAAGGAGAAGCCTCGTGCCATCCTGTCAGGTGTGCAGAGAACATTTATGTGTAATTACATAAAAAATAATAGCGTCACTCAGCAGATAACAATGTGTCTTGACTGCGTGTAAGTTGTACAAACTCATAAATAAGCTCACGTTCTCTGCTTGTAAACGTTTTGAAGTGCAACTTATGCATTGTAAATTATTCACTTAGTGCAAGTCACCATATAAACCACGTATCTACGTTATTGCTTATTAAAGGAGGAAATCTTATAACTTTTAGTAATACTTGTTAAAAAACTGCACATTAACTTGATACCTATTCACACAAGTAATGTCCCATTTTTGTATGTGAACTTTTAGTAGTAACAGCAGATGTAAAATGTGTGGTTTTATTAACATATCAATATAAATCATATCTATTTGATCCATATCTGTAGCAATGCCGAAGCTTCAACCAATTTAAAGTAGACTGGCAAGGATGACGTTCTGTACACACATTTTGAAAACCTATATTACCTATGGTTCCTGACCTTTTAGAGATAAATTAGCTTCCATCTTGTAATATTTGTTTTAAAATGGGATCAACAAATAACATTGGTACGTATTTACGTATTAGACCTCTAATCTTAAAATATTGTTTACTATGTTGGGTAACAAAATGAACAGGTTTATTGCCAAAAGACATATGTGAGGATCTTGAGCTATGCAAGAGATCCTTTTTATCTCTTCCATCACCTGTTTCAATGGCTCCCTGTAAAGTGCTTTGTTTATACCCCTATTAAAGAACCTTCTCATTATATGTTTCTTTTCCCTATCATAATCCTTGGAATGGCTATAGATGCGCTTTGTCCTAATATAGTCCCTTACCGGCAGGGTAGAAACAATATGCCTCGGACAGCAGCTAGCGGCATGAAGTAGCGAATTCCCAGAAATAGATTTTCTATAAATTGCACTCGTAATCTGCCCAGTATGAACATTGCCTACCAAGAACAGATCCAAAACAAAAACCTTTCTTTCTATAGGATGTGTGTGAAAGGTAAAAGACAAATTATCAGAATTTACATATCTGACAAATTCTCCTATCAAAGACAGTGCACCCTGCCATATTAGCAAGGTATCATCGATAAATCTCCCATATCAGAAACTGCCAGCCGAAAAGACATTGTCAACTGAATAAATACAATTTTCTTCCCACCATGAAACAAATATTTGCCAGTGAAGGCAAAAAACACAAGCCCATAGGACATCCCTGAATTTGTAAATAATATTCTTGATTAAAACAAAAATAATTATGTAGTAATAAAAAAAATGTAACCGTGATGATTTATTCATTTAATGGAATCTCATATTTGGCGTATTTAATTGTTGGGATAAAGCTATAATAAGGGTTATTTAACAATCAAATGTTCTTTTTGTTTTTGATTCAAGATCCCCAAAGAAAAACCCTCCTCTACTAATCTATCTACTTGTTGACTAAACACCAATGTAGGATCTGTTTGTAATATACAATATACTTTATCATCTGATAGCAAAGCTGAAATTTGTTGAACATACAGGCCACTATCCAATATCACCACCGAGTCCCCTTTACCAGAGACTCGAACTACAATATACACCGGCAAGCAAAAGAGTAACAATGTTTTGATCTTTTGATTTTCAGGCTCCATATCTCACCACCCACTACAACTTTGTACATGAGGCTACCATCATTTTATAGACAATCATCTTAGCGATCTTATGCATAAATTTGACTTGCAACTATTTAGCATCTGCTTAGTTCTTCAGTTTCTTGTCATGTAACTGCATTGTTACTGTTTTGCTCCTAAAAATCTAAATTTTTATTTTTATTATTTTGCAAATCCACCTTTGGTTCTCAACACTGCCTGAATCCTTCTGGGCTCTGGATCAGATTCAAGCATGTCTTGACCGAAATCTGATCCCAGGTCTTTTCTACACATTCCCAATCTTGGTGCACACTGGTCGAATACAGGGTACGAATGGGTATGAATACAGATCTTTCTACAACTCTGCCCACAACTGGGTTGAGGTCTGGGGACTGTAGAGGCCAATGCAGTAACTCTACTTAATCATCACTGAACCATTTGTTTGTCAATCTCAACGTATGCTTGGGGTCATTCTCCTGCTGGAGCTTAGGGGCCCTCTGTAGCTACGCCATTGCCTCTATATCTGGTTGTTTCCTAAATCCTTCTTCTGTCAGCTATGGTTTCCATATTCTTCAGGAAGGAAGACTTATGACAATGAAAGAGTTTTGTCCAGGTGTGAATAAGTGTTTCTATTGTTTGGAAATTATGACATTCACATAATTATTGTTTTCAAAGGATATTAACATACCTCATAACTTTTTGGATGGTTGCAGAGGGACACTTATGGTTCACTGAGAGAAATATGTATTGTTTTTAGTATTTCTATAAGCTGTAATAGTTTTTTATTTACACATTTGCAAAAAATCATATGAATACAGACATTGTTATGTTTCAAATTGCAACACATTATTAAATAATATAGAAGCTGTAGCCCAAAATGCAGGCAGGAACCGAAGAGATACTTTGTGGGGCAATATAGTAAGCTTACTAAAGGCTTGGTCTACACAGCATTGGTCAGATGTTGAGTGGATTCAGTATCCACCTAAAATCCGACTTTAACCTGTGCCCCGTAGACAGCAATAAAAATATCTGTGCTGGAGTCTACACATCATAGATTTTTTTCTGGTTGGTTTTGAAATCTGACGAATTCCAGCAGAATTTCAAACCTGTCAGATCTTCCACCGGTTTGCCGTCGGATTCCCATACATTCAATATACAGGGCCAATGGCAAATCTGAAAATCGACCGTGGTTTTTAGAGCAAACCCGCACCAAAAACCACAGTACGGCGAAGTTAAAGTACTTAGTACTAAGCTGTGTAGACCTAATGTAAGCTTACTAAGTCAAAAAGAGGGACATTAGTAAAGAGAGACATCAGGATTTGGGACACTTGGGAGGTACAGTATATACTAATATTATACTTTATGTTAATTTGAGTTAGACAGTAAGAGTAGCTACACTACTGTGTCAATATTGGGTCAAAGTATCTCCATTAACATATTCCTTTATCAGCAGTCTTGGCAGAAAACTTGGCTTAAAGCTCAAGCACTAAGCAGGGCTATAAGGAAAGTGAAATGTCTAGAGACTCTTCATTCTCTATTTTCATAGTTTGAAAGCTCAGTTATTAATACACATCACCAGCAGAGGGAGCACTTGTTTATACAACCATAGTTCCTACCAGCTTTATGAATTGCATGCAGTTTCCAGACAATAGGTGTAGGATCACCATCACTGAGATCATTACAATTTTAAACACTCAGTGATGCTAGAAAATAATCAAAATTTTTTGTTTTACAAGTGACTCTCATAAACTCTTCTAACATCTGACCTATTCTGTAGCCTTCCTAACTGGAATTTATAGCACTGGATTATGTACTCTTAGGCTAGAGCCACACAGCATAGGACAGAAACCATCAACAAGTCATTTCCCATTGTACGACCACGGTTCTTGTCACTGTTTTTGCAAAAAACGCGGTCGATTTAAATTTTTTTGCTGTTGGCCCATACAATTGAATGTACGGGAAACCAATGGCAAAACGCAAAGTGGATTTTACATCAAGTTCCTAAATCCGCCAGCGCCATGAAACGAGCAGAAAAAAACGAGCTGTGGGCTTTTTGTATTAACGTCTATGGGCTGATTAAACAGATTTTCAACGGTTTCAAAATACTAAAACTGCCGAAAATCCGACTGTTTTTATGTGCTGTCTAGACATAGCCTTACCTCTGGAATTGTAGACCCTACAATGTTAGTGGTGCCATAGGCAGATCTCACTGCACCAACTTGGAATCATCTTAATACATAGCATCTTTAAAATGTCATCCAGAAAAGCTATATAGCATAGACAACACTTAGCCCAAGATCTGATCTTTCTTATGCCAGACCCATGGAAAAAATGTTACCTATACTGTAGGCTACATGCCTTCTGTGCATGTCATTTAAAGATGCAATAAATAGCACATGTCAAACTCCAGCCCTCAGGCCAAATGCAGCCCATCATGTAATTTTATGCTGCCTGTGAGAGTTTAAATACAGGGAGCAGGGATGGACAATGTCCAAACTCAGAAGGACCCGTTCTCCACTTTCCCCATAGAATGCAACCAGCACTTGGCAGAGGCAGTGGCACCAGCACAGGAAGCAGGTGCCATCTTGGATCTCCATTTCTGGTGCACACCTCCACACTGCGCTGTTGAGAAACTTACTGGCTGAGGCACAGTTCTGAGAGCCTTACCCAGGCATCCTTGCAATCCTCCAACAGCCCTTTGAGGGTATTCATTATGCTGATGTGGCCCTTTGTATAAAAAAGTTTGATTCCCTTGCAATATAAGGAGAGTAATCAAAATTATTCCAGGTCGGTGCAGTGGCATCTTTTTCATCTGACTATGGTTTGATCAGCGCCCGGCTGGAGCCCAGAGCACAGTGTACATTGATTTCTTAATCTTTTCTGTTAAACATTAGTGATGCCCTGATGATTAGCAACTCTTAAGTCCACAATCTCCCATGGCTATATGATTCAAATGAGGCGAGCCAACATACAACTGGGCCTCCTAGTCAAATCATTCAGCCAATAAGCTTACTAAGCCTTATGTCAGTGTGCTCTTGGATACAAACTTTATATTTCCATGAACATAGACACAAGTAAGCCTGGAGAAGCAGAAGATAAGATCATTCTCCCACAGGATGTCTATACTGTAATGGTGAAATAGAAATAGCGTTCACAGTAGTGATGCCACACAAAGGTATCCATGTAGAAATGGTGCCAGAGCAGTATCAGTAGAATCTGAGCCAACCTCAATCTCCACAAACAAAGAATAATAAAGATTTTTTTCAATGTAACCAATTAGGACATACCCACAGGATTCCCGTATCTACTCTTTTTTTTTTAAAAAAAAAAAACTGTCAATGAGACTGCAGTACAGGAAACTGGTTCTCGGTTCTATTAAATAAAAGGTTGGGTTTTTTATACAACTTTTTTAAATGTCCCTATGTACATGACTTCCTGGTTTGCTTCTCTAACGTCTATGTGAACTCTGATAGCAAAGCAGTGAGGATTACTTGACGGTTCTATTTCAGGCCAACTATAGCTTGAGAGATGTAATTGTTATCAACAGGACCCATGTAGAAAAAATTCACCCATTATCATTCTATGTATTGTTATTGTCATCTATCTTAATCTTTATCTAGCCCTGTCCAGAGAACAGTAGACAGATTATTATGACATTAGGGGATGAAAAGGGCAGGGGGCGAAAAAACAAAGAGGAAAAGGGGGGAGGGGCAGATGGTAAAGGAAATAAAGAGTAGAGGATAACACAACAGGGGGAGGGAGAGTATAAGAAGTAAAGTAAGAAAATGTAATTGGTGGAAGAGAAAATGCAGGGTAGAAGAAAGGGATAAGCAGCAGTGAAGATATATGAAATAATGGTTAAAAGGGGTGGTAGTTAGTGAAAAACATACCAATAAGGCTGAGGAGATGTCCGGAATACGTCCGGAGGGTAGAGAGGATAGCGCAGAGTGTAATCCCGCAGGTACGCCTAATAAAGGCGGCCGCGCGGGAATATGGAAGTCTGCGAATGTGCAGAAGAGACGAACAGACTAGAAGGGGCAGAAAAAGGAGACCCTGGGCATTTGCGGAAAGTTTGCGCATGCGCAGTGTGGAGCAAGACGAATGAATAGGAGGGGAAGATGTAGGACAGAAGAAAAAGCTGTGTGCAGATAAGGGTAGATAGGAAATATGGACCAACTAAATAGAAATAAGGGCCAACTAAACAGAAAAGGACCAACTAAATAGAAAAGGATAAAGGCAGGAAAGAAAGGGGTATATAATAGAGGTGGGAAGAGGCAGAGAATATGCGATGAACATAAGGGGAGAGTATAATGAATGTAAACCAAGGTAGGATAGAAAGGATAATAATGGAAATGGTGGGTGTATGGACAAGGGAAGCAAATAAGACAAGGGATATATAGAGGTATCTAGAGAAGTATGTAATGGGTGAATATAAGGAATGAGGATGGCAAAGTAATATGGGGAATATAAAGGATGTGTAAAGAGGAAGGAACAGTAAGTGGATAACCACAGAAGAGAGGATAAGGGGAGATAAAGGAAAGGACAACTAAAGAGGAGAGGAAAACCTTTTAGAATATACTAGACCTGGATGGTAGAGTCCAGTAGAGAAAGAGAGAAGACTACCTAGTCTACAAGGTAAAGAAAGACAAACATTAGTACAGCAAGTTATGCAGACAAAGCATCAAGTACATAATATAAAAGCATGGATCAATGGAAAATGTGATGTGAAAGAATATAGTAGACTCATACACCACTTCTAATGCAAATCACATATGATCAATAAACATTGTCGTATTCACAATTAAGTCCATGTGGTTCCAGGGTGGACAGGGTGTGTATCCAATAGCGTTTTCTGCGTAGTAATTGAGCGAGGCGATTACCACTTCGCCTAGGAACTGGAACGTGCTCGATGACTTGAAAACGAAGCTGAGCCGTGGAGTGGTTACATCTGTGAAAGTGGGCTGGAATGGGCAGTAACAGTTCTGCACAGTCGATGGGGGACTCATGCTGGGAAATACGATTTTTAATCAGTTGGGAAGTTTGGCCGACATAACCTAGTCCGCATGGGCATTTCAGAAGATATATGACAAAATTTGAAAGACAAGTGAAGAAGTCACGAATGGGGTATCTCTTGCCGGTGAGAGGGTGGGTAAAAAAAAAACTTTAGTTACAGAGGAACATTGAGCACTGGTTAGACAGGGAAATGTCCCTTTTCATTGTGTATTGAGGAATGTCTGTCTTTTGATAGATCCAAAGTCAGCTTTAACCAGGTGATCGCGGATGTTCTTGTCTCACTTATAACATTGGAGTGGGAGATTTTGAAATTCTGGAACCGATAGGTAGAAACAGGAAAGGATGGACCTATGATTTCGAATGATGTTGACCACTTTGGAGCTAAATGGATGATATTTCTGAACTATAGGAATTCTGGGGGGTTTTGTGGAGGCAGTAGATTGTGGGAGTTCCGTATGGTTGTCATTTGGGTGAAGTAAGTTGGAGGGGTAACCTCTGTCAGCAAACCGTTGGGCCATAGTGTTGAGTCGAGTCTGGCGTGTCATGGGGTCCTGTACGATACGGTTGATCCTAGTGAATTGGGAATGTGGTACTGATTTTTTGGTATTAGGAGCATGGTTGCTGGTGAAATGTAGGAGACTGTTGTGGGCCATAGGTTTGGTATATAAGTCATCAGAAGAAATGGAGCCGAAAGGATCAATCAAAATGGTGGTGTCCAAGAAATTAATGGAAGTAGGGCTATGGTGAATGGTGAATTGTAAGGTGGGAAGAATGGAGTTGATATAGTTGTGAAAGAGGGATGAAATAGGACCATTCCAGATGCAAAAAACATCATCAATGTATCGTAGCCATGTAATGCTATGTTGACGAAATAGGTTATGAGTGTAGAGGTGATTGTGTTAAAAAATGGCCATATTGATGTTAGCAGATGGGGGAGCAACATTACTGCCCATGGCAGTTCCTTTGCATTGCAGAAAAAACTGATCGCCAAAAAGAAAAAAGTTATTGTACAGAATCAATTTGAGGAGGTCAATGCAGAATAGTTTAGCCTGAGGATCAAAGTGGTTATGGTCTAGAAATTGTTCGACGGCATTAATTCCATGTTAGTGTTCAATAGAGGTAAAGAGGCTGGTCACGTCCCATGTGACAAATAGACAGCCTGAGGGAACTGGAGAAATAGAGTGTAGTTTAGAGAGAAAATGATTGGTATCCAGGAGGAAAGAGGGAGTGGTTTTAACTAAGGGGGTCAGAATTTTCTCTAGGATAACAGGGAGAGAATGGAATCGGTCGAAGCTACAGTGGGTCTGCCTGGGGGTTGACAGGGTTCTTGTGGATCTTTGGAAGGATGTAAAAAAACTGGAGTGATGGGGTGGTGGTTAGTGAGAAATGTAACAGTTTTGGAATCAATGTTTTGCAATGAGAGGTGTAATTGTAATTTGTCAGAAATGAGTTGACGGATGGTGGAGGTAGAGTCATGGTTAAGAGGAACATAAGTGTCTGTGTCTGCAAGTTGACGAAGGACTTCATTGACATAGAAAGATTTATCCATGACAACTAGTGCTCCCCCTTTATCTGCGGGTTTGATGACTATATCTTGAGCATTACGAAGATCATTCAATGCAGAACATTCTAATGGTGAAAGATTGGAATGGTATTTGAGGTGGCCATGTTGTATGTCCAGTAAAATGTTTAAGAGATCTTTCTGAATAAGTGAAATGAATGTTTCAACAGGATGATATTTTCTGGGTGGGTTGTAAGTAGATTTGGGGCGGAGTTTGTATGTGGAAATGGAGAAAGTTGGGGAAAGGGTAGAAGAGTCAGTAGGTTGTGAAATAGTGGAGGATAGAAATTCTGAAAAGTGTGCTTTCAGTCTGATGTTTCTGTAAAATCGTTGTAAGTCCTCTCCGAGTGAAAAGGTGTCAAAGGGAGTGGTTGGGCAGAAGGAGAGTCCTTTACTAAGTACTGACATTTCTAGAGGGCTAAGGGTACGTGAGGAAATATTGAATACTAGGTTCGACTCACCTGGGAGCGTGTCTGAATGCGTGCTAGTGTCATGTCTCCGCCTCCGCCTCCGCGTGGGATGTGTGAGTACTGTCATCTGTTGTCTGATTGGTATGGTCGTCGTCAGCCTAAAAAAGGACGATGAGAAGATGTGGACCATTCGCTGTCTGAGCTGGAGGATTGGGTATTGCGATAGGTTCGGTTTTGGAAGTAACGCTGGCGTGGGGATGGTGGATCCTGCCATCTGTAGACTTGGTCATTTAAATAGTCCTCGGTGTCGCGTAGGAATTTTTCACGTTGCAACCTCCCTGTAGTGTTCAGAAGTACAAGGTGTTCAGAGACATGGCCATGGTAAGGAAGGCTGAAACACGACCACTGCTGAACAAGACACATAACTTGAAATGTCAAGACTGGGCCAAGAAATATCTGAAGATAGATTTTTTGAAGGATTTATGGACTGATGAGATGAGAATGACTCTTAACAGACCGGAGGGTTGGGCCCCTGGCTGGATCAGTAACGGGAACAGGCTTCCATTCTGACTCAGACATCAGCACAGTGGAAGTGGGGTACTGCTGTGGCCTGGTATTATTAAAGATGAGCTAGTTGCACCTTTTTAGGTTGATGATGGACTCAAAATCAACTCCCAAACGTACTGCCATTTTTTAGAAGATACTTTCTTTAGGCAGTAATACAGGAAATAGTAATGCAGAAAAATACTCCATCGCATGCATCAAAATACTCCACTGCTAGTAAAGGCATCAGAGATGAAATAATAATTACATGACCGCTTCCTTACCTGACCTAAACCTTGTTGAGAACTTGTGAACCCTTCTTAAATGATAGATTTATAGTGAAGGAAATCAGTACAATGCTGTGAATAGTGTCTGGAAGGCAGATTGCTGGTGCAGAAAAAGTTGATCATTAACAGATTAAGAAACTGATGGACTTTTTAGTTGGAAGGTTTATGACTGTTATCAAAAAGCAGGGCGGCTACATTAGTCACAGATTTTTATGTTTTGGAAATGTTAGAAATGTTTATTTGTCAATTTTGAGGTTTTTTTTATTATTGTCAAGACGTATTTGTAGGGCGTAGGTCGGCGTGTCATTGTGCCAAAGTACATCCCGCAAATACAGTAAAATCATTTGACAAGTACACCACTCATTAAGTGCTATGTAAAATGATTGGCATCATTCAGACAACAATGATTTTACAATCAGATTTCTTGCATACTGTACGCCTGTAAAAAGAAGTGACCTGTCACTTCTTTCGGACGCTTACGTGCTGTCGTAGCTTAATAAAGCTTTTCAGATGTTGATCGGGTTTTCAAATTAAAAATCAGTTAAAGGTAAAAATATCCAGGATTTATTCAATACAAGCATTGTGAGACACACAGCATATAATCATCATTGCATATGCTCAAGAATGTCTGTCCCCCAATCCCAGTATTTCCTAACTTTTTATAACGTTCCTCCTTCTGCAAGAATACAGGTGCCAATCAGTCTTTACTTAAAAAACTATCTAATTTCCTATACGTTGTTTTTAAAGTTTACATGTAAATATGGACCCACCTCTTACTGAGTCTATTGAAACAAAGAAACTTTGTTGATTCAATAGGGCTATACCTCCAGGCCATATGTTTCCAATTATTGGAGGAGGGGGGCCCCATATATACCAACATTCCTAAGTCACCAGTGTTCCTTGCAGTTAACAAGAAAACTTTGATGAAAAGCATACAAAGAGTATACATAAAATCATATAAAAACAAAATTATAAACATTACCCTCACAGTGCAGAGAGCTGCCTTGAGCCATTTGCATGTATAAAGTGCACACTAACATGCACATACTTTCAACGGCGCTAAATGCAGCATAACAGACAAAACTTTTCAGTTTTCATTTAGTTGCATAATAATTCTGCACACTAATAGTTGCCTAGTAATTATGCACACAGAGATATCCTCCTAAGAAAGCCAATCCCTTACTTTTACTTTCTTAGATATTTAGATTTGAGGTTTATTAACCTTTTGGATTGACTGACAGCACTGTAGTTGGTTAATAATAAAATTAATTCTAAAAAATACAACTTGCCTAACAATTGTGCACTAAGAGGGACATGTAAGAAAACTGTCTTGGTGTAATACTTTCTTTGTTACCCATAGCAATCAATCAAGGCACCCCTTTCATTTTTTCAGAACACTATATGAAATGAAAGGGAAGCTCTGATTGGTTTATATGGGCAACAAAGATAGTCTGACACCTAAACAGTTTTCATACAAGTCCCATAAGTGTTTGAGGCGCATGGACTAATTTTTGGTATTGTGGTGCACTGCAACGCATGTATAGTCTGTGGCATACTTCAAGTATGACTGCAGTCATGCCTGATATTCCTCTTCTCTACATATACAGATCCAGAGATATTCTAATTCTCTGCTGCCACTGCTATAGCATAACCTGCGGTGCTACACAGTTATGTTTCCGTGACTCCTATTTACTTCTACTAGAGTTATGGGATGAGTGGAACACAGCGAGCCTGGCTGCTTCTACCTCCTTGTTCAGTCCTCATCTGGATGCTGTAGACTGGCAAGGTCGAGATATGGAAAACCACAAAAGGGGTATAGACCTTAGACACAATAGTAAGACCTAAAATATAACTTTTAATAATATCCAATAAAAATCCTAAAAAATGACCCTATCAATTTCCACTTACTATTATTAATTCTGGTGTATTGTACTGTAACATGTGGGTATTTGGTTTACGTTTGTCTCTTTGTTAGTGAGTAAAGGGATAGTGCAGGGTCCTCTTATTCTAGGTTCCTGTCGGGATCACCCTTATTGGGGCAGTTATCCCGAATTTGATGGATAGGTAATCAGTAATTGTTTAGGGAATTGATAGGGTAATTTTTTAGGATTTTTTATTGGATATTATTAAAAGTTATTTTTTAGGTCTTACTATTGTGTCTAAGGTCTATACCCCTTTGTGGTTTTCTAGTTCATATAAGTACGGTATACACCTAGGAATGATACCTTGGAGTGTCTCTACCTCCTCATTGATTAGGACACAGGTGGTTGTTTGTTTTAGAATCGAGATATACCCACGTTCTAAAAATAGGTCTAGAGAAGAATTATTAATATCTATTACAACAGAAAAATGTCTCTTTGTTTTCTTTTTTAAGGAACATAACTTACTCCATATTGCAGACAGATTTTTAAGGGTTTCTAGCCGTCAGGATTGAAAGGGTGAATACACACATGGCAGATTTTCTCCAGATTGTCCATGTGGATTTTCACATGAAAATTCTACAGCAGATTATAATATAAGTGCACATAGGACAAATATCTTCCATGCACAAAAGTTACACAGCATGGTAATTTCTGCTATGGAGTAAGGAATTATTGCAAACTTTCCCCATTGACCTCAATGGTAACTGGAAAATGGCAGCTAAATTCTTGTGATGCAAAATTTTCCGTAAACTGCCTGCAGATCTGCAGCAAAATCTTCAGGTGAGAAAAAATGTCTAGAACAAAAAAAAAGCATACTTACTTTCCTGGTCTTCTGCTAATGGCTGACTGCAAATGTGATGAGAAATATCAAGCTAACAAGACCACCTTTATCTCTTCCTGAGGCAGGGTTTACCCCAATATGTGAAGAATCACATATTTTTGTATGAACTATTCCAGCTATTTACTCCTCTCCTTTTATTGATATTTCTGATTTACAACTTAGTTACATCACTTTAGTCCTTTTATGAATAAATATGTGACTCTTCACATATGATGAAGAGAACTATGAAGGAAGCTTGCTTTTTCATTTTAAGTTAGCCTTTAAAAGTTATCAAAAAATGAAGCATCTCACTTTTTCCTACTAGCATCTACTGGCTAGCATGGTACACATTTTCTTTTCTTTCTGAGCTTATAAGACTTCAATGCTTTAACTGATCAATCACTTTGAATTACTAAGAAAATCCATACAGCAGAGGACAGACAGATTTATAGCCTTAGGCTATGTTCACACGGCTTAACTGCGGGACGTAATTACGCCCCGCAATTACACCGTGTGGACGGGGGCGGGGCGGGAGCGGGGGAGTGAGCGGGGGGCCGGCACTTTGCCGGCCCATAGACTTGCATTACCAGCGGCGCATATACGTCGCTGGTAATTCACATGTCAATTATCTCCCCGCCCGGCGGATTCGCCGAGCAGGGAGAGGAGACGTAATCCATAAATCTCTATGAGAACTGTGGATTAACGTAAGGACTGGGCCGTTTTCAGCCCGTAAGTTGCGCACTTCGGCGCGTAATTACGGACCGACATACGGCCCATTTTAAGCCGTGTGAACATGGCCTTAAAGGGGTTGTCTCGCTACAAAGAATAGCTTTTAAATTGTAGGGAACACAAAATAAAGACATTTTCCAAATATATTGCTTTGTTCCTCTGTTTTCCCTAAGGAGATACAAGTGAATTTATGACCTCCCTGGCTATTTCAGTTCCCTCAGTAACCGACCTGTAAACAATTCTCCCCCTGCTGTTTGTTCAATGAGATAACAGTGAGTGACATCATCACACAGGTCATGACAGTGTCCATGCTGCTGAGCAGTAAAAAGCTTGATTTATGTCAAATAAACAGAACTGTAATTAGGGCTTTTGTTTTGGGGATCAGATAAAGCCTTCTGAGAGCAGTTTGAAAAGCTTCTTAGCTAATCTGATCTAATTAGCAACTGAAAGCAGGGAGCATGGAGCTGTATGCAAATGAGTCAGTCTGAACCAGGAAGTGACAGAGTATTTCATTCATGCATTCGGTGAAACTCTGTAGGGAGACAACTCCTTTAAGATATCAAGTTATAGCTGACCAAAGAGGTCAATGGAGAGGAAGGGGATCAGTAGGATGAAGGAGCTGCTGTAGAGAGGCACACAGAAATTCTGCCAGTGCTAGTAAGCATTCCAATATCTTACTCCAGCGCTGAATTTACAGCTACACTGCTCCTTACTGCTATATAATCTTCCCCATGCCACTGTTGCATGTATGCATATATGATAGGGGAAGAGAATCTCCTCCAGAAAGGAGTTTGATAAGTGGAGAAATGCGAATTTTATTAAATAAAATTTCTAATGTTTTCCAATCTGATTCTTGTCTATCTGCAACCTAGCTCCGTTTTGTAGGCCACTCGTCTCTGACTCCTGTGGGGCCTGCTGGTTTCAAGGGTGTATTGTGATGAGGTTGAACAAGCTGTCCTCCTTTTTTAGACACATAGTAATTTGGCAGTGAAACAGCACCTTTTTGCATAGGGACTAGTACACATTTTTGTGGCATTTGGGTGAAGAAGGATCAACATGGGATTTCAGTCTACCAGGTGAGCAATTAAAATAGCTTCTATTTTTTTTTTTTTTTTAAAGGCCTTGTTGTGCATTGAGTGCTGAGAAAGACAATTTTCGGATTGACTGTGATGTGTTTTTAGTGATTTCATTAGTTACTTAAAAAGTTTTGAGCAGAGAAGTGCATTGAAAGTAAAAGCTGAATGAGCTAAATACAGTTGTCAAAACATTGTCTGTTAAATATCACTGCCAGCCTAAAATTATTTTAAGCTTACAGCTAGTAATGCTGACACTCTACCCCAGCATGGAAAGTCATCTTTTGATGTGGCGATT
Source organism: Phyllomedusa bahiana (assembly GCA_025379985.1). Taxonomy (NCBI): domain Eukaryota; kingdom Metazoa; phylum Chordata; class Amphibia; order Anura; family Hylidae; genus Phyllomedusa; species Phyllomedusa bahiana. The sequence continues at coordinate 29,790 of JAODAL010025206.1, forward strand.
TAAAATGATAATTTTAAGTATTTTAAGTCAGTATTTTTAACATTGGTAACTGTATTTTCCGTTCCATTAGGTTAAAAAAAATTAGATCAGTTTATGGTAAAGAAATTTAGAAACATAGCTGCACTTTTGTTTTACTGCCACATTTTTACCTCCCTGTAATATACCCTTGGAAAAGAATAGAATGTATTAACATCAGAGACAAATATTCTAGCAGAGCCATATGTGGTAGGAGCCTAATTAGGAGCAAAGTTAAATATTTAAAGCAACCATAGATCCCAGAAATGTATAGAATACATACAAGAAAGCATAGTGAGGTTACTTCTTGGAAAATGATCACAGCCTCAAGGAAATATTAAAGCTACAGGAATTATGGTGCAGGGGAATGAGTTCAAACATGCCTCCCAGGCTTCTGCATTCTCAAGGAAAAAAATATAGGAATGGTTTTTATATGAAAAGAATTCATGAACCGAATGTTACATGCATTGTTACATGTGAGGATGTGATAGGTCTATAAAAGGATACGAATAAAACTAAATATCAGAGAAATATAGAAAAAAACTTTCAAATGTAATTTGTAAGTTCAATGGCATTGGCTGAAAAACAATCTGTAGTCTTGTGGGGGTTCATTTTTGGTCTTTAATTGATTACAAAAGAACCAATGCAAAATAAAGCCAAAACAGGATCGGCTTTAAGTGGTCCCATGGCTGTTCCAATGACCATCAAACCCGACTCAGGATGTGAACAGCTTATGAGGCGTGATGTCAAAATAATGTTACAAGGTCTCAGGTGTAAAATGGGGTATGTGTGTTAAATTTGGTGTTATACAAAAACTGGGGGTGGATAAAGAAACCCCCCAGGGAAAGGGGCTTGTATAGAGCGAACTAGGGCTGGCTAAGAAAAAATAATCTAACAATGTAATCAGTATCAGTGCCTGTTCTCTAGTGCAAAATTCTAAAAACAGGGCGACTGTACGTCTATTGCCAATTTTATTCATGAACATTGCACAAAAGTCTACAGAGAACACACAACCATCATAAAAACATAGAATAAAACATAGATAAAAACATTAAAACACTTAGCTTAGGGGTAAAAAACTACACATTTCACAGGAATCATTCCCTGCTTCGTCAGGTCTGCAAGGATTAAATTTGGTGTTATTCTTCTTTCACACTCAAAACGAAAGGACGCTCTCATCACTGGTCCAGGAAGTTCAACATGGCTACCTACATTGCAAATAAGTGTCTGAGGATCTGAAAAAAATAATTGTTTCACTACATACAGATGTGCCTAGGCTATACGAAAATAGTGCCATCACACCCTGAAACTTGAGCTGAAGTTAGCTGTGGCCAAGAAAATACAGTGGTTTAACAAAACAGTTTTCCACTCAAACAGGCCTGAAGTCTAGTGCATGACTCAGCATCAGATATCCAGAGGATCAACATATGAGAGCTGCCTATCGATTGCAGCAGAGGTTTAAAAAAGTGGGTGTGTCAGCTGCGTGTGTCAGCACATTGTATCAAACTGGTCTGCATGGCTGTTGTCACATAAGGAAGCCTCTTTAAAAATGATGCATAAGTAAGCCCGCAGTTTGCCGAAGACAAGCAGACTTAGGACATGGATTAACTGGGAACCATTACCTGTGTTCAGTGATGAGACCCGAATGAAACACTAAAACGCTGAACAGATGGAGTAAAGCGAGAGAGGCGGCAACCCGGGTATTATTAGTACAAATGTTTCTTCTTTGCCTACAGTCAAAAATGGTGAAGGAAGTTTCATGGGTTTGGCTGCCATGAGTGCTGTCCCAGCTGTATGGGTAGCTACAGTTCCATGAGGGAACCTTCCCCCCCAGCCCCCCCCCCCCACCCCCCCCCCCCCCCCCCCCCCCCCCCCCACCCCCCACCCCCCCCCCCCCCCCCCCCCCCCCCCCCCCCCCCCCCCACACACAACACCCATCCCCCCCCCCCCCCCATGTTGTTTTTGTGTTGTGGGTGTATTTGGTGTTGGGTGTTCCCCCCCCCAAATGCCCAAAATGTGACATTCTGAAGCAGAACATGATAACCTCCCTTCAGAAACTGGCCACAAGGTAGTATTCCAACATGATAAGGATCCTAAACACACCTCCAAGATGACCACTGTTTTGCTAAAGAAAATGAGTAACAACCGCCCAACAAAAAAAAATAAATAAATAATGATAGGCAAAAAGAAAAAGCAAATCACCGCCAAAAGCAACCTAAAAAACGAACCTAACGCTCATTAAAAAGAACAACAATTAGTGAAAAAGAATAATCATAAAAATATATTAAACACAATTACACATAAACAGTACACAGTTAAAAAAGGTGACATGCTATGGAACAACAGAACTATAAATCCATGAACCCACTGCTATTTAGTGTAAAAAGAAAAATATAAATGCCATAAATCATATAGCCATGAAAATAATAGCAATTAAAGTATACAGACCCGTAGATAGCACTGAACGGCCCCTGAACAGTTTTGCAAACCGTCTGAAAAACCAACCGCAGACGTTTACATGGACCGCTATGGAAAACCCGTGCAGCAGTCCCACTGCAGGGGTTTTTCCCCCCGCCTGGCAGATTTTCATGTACATTTACATTCTTCCGTCCGGATTTCGGACAGAATATGAACATGTCAATGGGAAAGGGGAGGGCTTTTCTCCACTCATCGCGAAGAAAAACCTTCCCCCTGTGGCCGTGTGCACGGAACAAAAAACGGACAAATACCGGTCAGATATTGAACAGGGCTGTTCAGTGCTATCTCCTGGTCTGTATGCTTTAATTGCTATTATTTTCATGGATATATGGTTTATGGCATTTATATTTTTCTTATTACTAACTAGCATGTGGGTACCTGGATGATAGTTCTGTGTTCCATAGCATGTCACCTTTTTAGCTGTGTACTGTTTTAAGTAAGATTGTGTTTAATATATTTTTTATGATTATTCTTTTTCAATAAATTTTGTTCTTTTTAATTAGGATAGGTTGTTTTTTGGTTGTTTTTTGCGGTAAAGAAAATGAGTGTAAAGGTGCTGGACTCGCCAAGCATGTTTCCAGTCCTAAACCTTATAGAGCATCTGTGGAACATCCTCAATTAGAAGGTGGAGCGCAAGGTCTCTAACATCCACCAATTCCGTGATGTCTAGTGAACTCCATACCCAAGAGAGTTTAGGTAGTGCTGGAAAATAATGGTGACCACACAAAATATTGACTCTTTGGGCTCAATTTGTCCATTTTCCCTTAGGGGTGTACTCACTTTTGTTGCCAGTGGCATAGACATTGATGGCTGAGTGTTTGAGTAAATTTCTGACACAACCACATTTACACTATTAGGGGCGCATCCCCATGGCACAGTACATATACCGGCGGTTTATCTGACTTCGTGTATTTTGTGTCCCGTTTTATTTGTTCCTGCCGTACGGACCACAGGGGGAAGGCTTTTCTCCGCGATGAGTGGAGAAAAGCCCTCCCCTTTCCCATTGACATGTTCATATTCTGTCCGAAAACCGGACGGAAGAATGAACATGTACATGAAAAACTGCCAGGCGGAAAACCCATAGCGGCCCATGTAAAAGTCTGCGGCCGCAAACCGGTGCAGTGTGTCATGGCGGAAATCCAAGCTGTACACAGACTACGTTACATTGTATCAAAATGTCATATCATCGTGTATGTTCCATGAAGAAGATAAAGCCAATAATAACAAAAAACGTGTTGTGGTGTACTCACATCCTTTAACCCCTTCTCCGAGCATAGGGCGTATGCATACGCCCTAAGCGGAAAGTGACTTCCCCCAAAAGGGACGTATAGCATACGCCCTGGCGAGTCGCGCGGGCTTGCGGGCGAGCCGCGCGCGAATCGCTACATGGAACCAGCGGTAAATTACCGAAGGCTTCATGCCCCACTCACCCGTCCGAGTTGAGCATCCGGCCGCTGGTTGAAAAACGCATCATAACCGCTAGGCCTTTCATGGCCGCGAATAAGATGCCGCATGCATTAGAGTGTAGCTCCCCCTGCCTACGAATCGGCAGAGCGCCAGCGGCACAAAAGCCGCACGCCCTCTCCTACCAAGACTCCCCGTATGCTGTCTGAAATGCATCCGGTAGTCCTGGTGACGTCACCAATGCCCCACAATGCATGTGGGCATGGTGACCTAGTTGCCATGGCGACCATATGCACAGCAGTAACGCTGTGCACAGATCGCCTCTCAAACAGCAAATCAAATGATAGCTTTTTACCCCAGTTGGATTTGCAGATTACAAATCTCTCACTGGGGAAAATTAAAAAAAATTTGAAAATAGAAAAAAAAAAAAAGAAAACCAACAAAACAAAAAATAAAAATTAAACACAATACACTGCCCTAATTTTTCCCCCCTTTACAAACGCCAAACGCCCCAAAAAGAGATCAAAAATAAATAAAGTAGCCCATATTTGGTATCGCCGTCGAGCGGAAACGAACCACCAACAAATCTTTTCACGTTAATTACCCTTATGAAAACGCCGTAAAAAAACAAAAACAAAAAACAGACCCAGAATTGCGCTTTTTGTGCAATCTGCCAGCACATTAAAAGGGAATAAAGAAGCGATCAAAACTCCATGATAAACGCCAAAGTTTTGTACCAATTAAAACTGTCCAGTTCATCCCACAAAAAAAAAGATCTATACCGACACAGATAGAATACGGGGAAAAATAAAAAAGTTAGGGCTCTCAGAAGACATGAGCGATGCATAAATATTATTTAACACAATAAAAACACTATTTTTTTTAAAAAGTTCTTCCAAATAAAAAAAAAAACAATATAAATGAGGGTATCCCCAGTAATCTTGTATCGACCCTAAGAGTAAAGCTAACAGGTCAATAGGATACTGCACGGTGAGTGCTGTGAAAAATAAAAATAAAAAAACTACTAGGGATGGCAGTATTATTCTCCACCCTGCCTCCATAAAAACGATGTTAAAACTGATAAAAAAGACTGGTCCCGCCCCCCAAAAATGATACCATAAAAACGTCAAACTCATCCCGCAAAAAACAAGCCCCTAAACAGCTTCCGTAACACAAAAAATTAAAAAAAGTAATTGTCTCTCAGACAATTGCGATGCCAAAAAACGTGTTTCCCCTGTTAGAATAAAAAGGGGGGTGTTTTTAATGTGTAAAAGCAGTAAAACATAAAAAAATACTAATTGGGTATCGATGTAATCGTATCGACCTGCTGATAATATAGCATGTCAGCTATACTGCATGTTAACCTCTGTTAAAAATAAAAATAAAAAACACTACAGAAAGCTGTATTGTTTGTTCAAAAAATGCCGACACAAAAAACCTTTAATACAAATTGATCAAAGCGGCCATAATTCCCCCCAAAAAGGTTACTAATCAAAACTTCAACACATCCCACTAACAAACAAGCCATAAATCAGCTCCGTAAATACAGAAAACTGAAAACTGTTATGGCAATCAGAACAGGACAACATAAAAACGAAATATTTATAAGACCTATTTGTAATATGATGTAAAAGAAATAAAACACAAAAAACTAAATAAAATCTATATCATTGTAATTGTACCGACCCCCTTAGTAAAGATATCCTATCATTTATACGCACGGCGAACGTGTGTAAAATTGAAGCCCCAAAAAACAATGGCGGAACACTGCGTTTTCCCCCTCATTTTCATCAGCCCAATCAAAAAAAAAAAAACTTGGAACACCCTGGTGCACCCCAAAAAGCACAAATACACCCCTAGATTGAGATCTATGAGGTGCGTGCTGAATCCAAAAAGAGGGTGACATTCTTGTACATGGGGGGGTTTTCAAAGACCTGTTCAGGTATTTTGTGGGGTCTTTGAAAAAGCGAACATGGCCCACCAAAATCGCGTTCCCAAAATCCAAGTATAACACACCCCTCCCACCCTTATACGCCCTGCCATGCGCCCAAACAGCAGTTTACCACCCACATGTTAGGGTATTGTCATAACTTGGAAGAAATTGCTTAACAAGGTTTTGGGTGTTTTTTTTACCAGGAAAGCCTGTAAAAATTTATAAATTTTCAGCTAAAATTGCAGATTATTGGAAAAAAAGTTTTTTAAAAATTTTCAACACAGCCTAACGCTAAAATATTTGTGACACACCTGTGTGGTCGATATGCTCACTACACCCCATATATAATCTGCTTAAGGGGTGTAGTTTCCAATTTGAGGGGTATTTTTTAGGGAGTTTAATTAAGTTTTTTGCACCTTAGTTGTACCGCAAAACTGAAATGGCCCCTAAATAAAATCGTAATGAAGATGAGACCCCCAGAGGCCAGTAGAGCTCCCTCCTAATCTGGGCTTGTTTATTGAGACCAAATATGCACTAGGGCCACATATGGATATCTCTTAAAACGTAGAATCTTGTGAATAAAATATTAATATGCATTGTACCCTGATCACATTACCGTATGTCTTGTGAAATACAGCATAAAAAATTGAAAATCTTCAAAAAAAGTAAAATTTTGAAACTTCACCTTCGCACTATGGCTTTAAGTGTCCAGTGGAAACACCTAATGGGATAAATAGAACTGTCCTTAAAATGCAGTATTTGAATACTTAAGGGGTGTAGTTACTTAGAATATGTCAATTTATGCGGGGAAATTCTAACATACCTGGACAACAAAGTCATCGTTAGAACTGGAACTGGTCCCTAAAAAAAGTGACTTGCAAATTTTGTTTGAAAATTAGAAAATTACTACTAAATTTTCTAAGCCCCCTAATGTCGTAAAAAAAAAAAAGAACATTTAAAAAATTAGGGCCAAACTACAGCAGACATAGGTAGATGCTATTTATAAACTATTTTGGAGTGAATAACTATCTGTCTTACATGCAGAAAATTTTGAAGTTTAAATTGGTAAATTTTTTCAAATTTTTTCAAAGATTTATTAGATATTTTTCACAAATAAACAATCATTTTTGGACCAAAATTCTTACCATTTACAAAGAAATAATGTGATCACCGAGAAAACAATCTCAGAATCTCATGGATAGGGTTAAAGTGTCAAAAAGATTATTTCACATAAAGTGACACATGACAGATTTCAAAAATGGGGCTCTGTCAGAGAGGCCACAACTGGCTCCGGCGGTAAGGGGTTAAACAGGCTGGCAATCACCCTATTAAATAGGTAGGCTCCCATTAGGTAGGTAGGCCCACCATTACATAGATAATTAGGTTGATATTTAGGTGCCCATATTCCCTATTGGCCTAGTGCACTCTCTGTCCATCCCTGATGTGACAGTACTGTACCCCGTGATCCCACTGATGCACCTGTTACTGCCAAAGTGCTACAAATGTTTTGAGTAGTCCCATCAGTATGGAGCACAGGAGTAGTGTCAGATTTACCTAAAAGTTCAGGCGTCTTACAGAGGGGGTGGCTAACTAGAAACAGAAGGCATCGGCAGCAAGTCACTGTGGGGGGAGCTGACTATGCACTGCACGGCCGGGCTGATTTTTCAGTCTTTGCTAGACAGCCTGGCTGCTGCAACATTATTATTCCATTATTTCTAGCGCTGTAGCACTTCAATAACTTCATATCAACCTGGAGCCCGAGGATTTAGTGCTATACTCTGCCAGCCCAAAGAAACAGCCTGTACAAAGGCGCTCTGCAGACCGTATAAGTGATTACAGTACAGTTATATCCAGTGACTCATAGGAGATTTCTGATTTTCCTTTTCTACCACAGCACACAGAGTGTATATAGATGTGAAATAGAGCATACTATGTCTCTTTGTTCCTCTGTATCCCGACAGTATATGCTTCATGTGCTGAACATAAAAGCTTGGTCTAACAAGTGCCTCGCACATCAAGTCTATACCAACGTGAAATAGAGCAAACATAGTCCAAATTAAACTAAATTTGCTCTATAGACTCTATGTTCACACAACTTAATTTCGTGGCGTAAGTAACGGACGTTATTAACGTCCCGCAAATTACGTCCCCAAATACTTATCAAAATATGTAGGCCCACAAAGTGTGGCGCGTATTTTCGCACGTAAAATACAATCCCCAAGTCTTACTAAGGGGATAAGCCTCAATAATGTGACAGGGACTTAAATTTGTACTTCGAATTTACGGACGTATATACGCCCGCAAATACGTCCGCTAAACGAAAATAAACCTCGAGTGGAACGAAACAGAGGCGTAATTTTACATTGGAATCAATGCTAATCTAATGTTCATCTATTGCAACGTATTTCGGGGGACGAATTTGTGCCGACATATTACGTCCGTAAATACGCCCGAAATAAGCCGTGTGAACTTAGCCTTACGGCTCTGTTATTGTTTACATCAGGATACAAATCAATGTAACTAAACGTAAACTGAAATCCAGGTGTCATCGACGTACGTGTGAGTGCCGCCAGGATTTCCAGAGTCCAGTTGCGGTAAAAAGATCAAATTCTTTATTAATTTCAGTTAAAATTGCACTACGGTACAAATCAATGTATGCTGATGAATGCCAGCAACGTCCAGTCCAAAGGCAATTTAAATGGGGCCTTATTGACACTTTTAGTGTCCCCATACAGTAATGGTGATTCCTTTATACCCTACTCAGTAACAGTGCATCTTTTTTGTGTTGTGCCCATACTCAGTAATAATGCAGTCTTTATCCTCCTCTTAATAATAAGGCCATTTTGGTCCCTTCTATGTAAAAATGTCACACTTAGGCTTTTGCTCACTTATTGTGCCTCTTTCCAACCCATACTCATTATTTGTACCTGCTTTGTGCCCCTGCTCAGTAAAAATTCCTTTCTGTACCCACACTCAATATTAATGGCCCTTTTATGCCTCAAGTTCAGTAATAATGCCTCCTCTACCCCCACCCAGTAAGAATGTTCCTTTGTTCCCCTGCTCAGTAATAATGCCTCCCTTGTGACCCTAAAAACTACACAGGTGGGGCACTGCATTTGACTCCTTTGTCGCACGGCTGACATCCTCAGCATATACCCTCATATGCCACACCTTAACTTACCTGTGGCCTGAGAGTAAATAGTAGGGTGGGAAGGTCATGGCCAATAGACAATAAAAATGCCGAATCTTCAGGGCCGCCCAACCTGATCCTGCCAGGCAGTGTAGGCTGGTTGCCAAGTTCCCACAGAATAGTTGATTCTAGCCCCCCCCCAAGCTACTGTAGTGTGCCTCCCTGCCTCTGCCACTTGTGCAGTGCCCCCGCCCAGTCTCACTTCAACTTAAACAGACTGGTATGATTACATCATCACACTAACCTGTAATCAAGATGGGACGCTGGGGCATCTGAGTCACTTAACCTAATTGCAGCAGGACATTAGGTAAACATAAGAGGTCTAAAGATATATGTCCCCTTACCAAAATGATACCTTTTATATAAATAAATATATACAAAAAGCTATAGCATAAAGTTCTAAGTATAAAGTCACTAACTAATGGTCTAGCATTTACCAAATAACACTGCTACACAAAACCAGAATCCCAAAGCCAATATTAATAATTCCACTAAAACCAACTTCTGCCGCAACATGACCACATATTACCACCACTTAGTGGCTGAAAAATACCACAACATCATTACTACTTATCAGCACCACACAGTGACTGAATAATCCCACTACATCATGACCACATATCACCAATCCATAGTGACTGAATAATGCAACCACATATGATCACCACAAAGTGGCTGAAAATACCATCAAATACCAACACCTTATAGTGACTTAATAGTACCACCACACCATGATCACATATCACCATTTAGTGACTGAATAATACCACCACAAAAATACCACGACCACGCTTCATCCCCACATAGTAACTGAAAATACACTGTACCATTAATGAATATAAATCGTCCCACGTCAAGGGAGGTGCAGTGAGCCTCTAACAGTGGAACCCAGCCCACTGTCCCTGCCTACTTGACGTGCGTTTCCCTAGGCGGCAGGCGGCAACTGGCGACAGTCCCTGCGCTGCTTAAGGTTTCTGGGGGCCCCCAGAAAAAAGAATATTTTGAAAAGGGCCGGGGGGAATATCAAAAAGGAACGCCAAAAACCACAAAATCAGAACCAAAAGGGGGTAAAACTAAACAAGCCGAGGGCAAAACCAAAAAAGGAAAAACAAAGCACAATAAAACCCCAAAAAAGGGAACACGAGGTACCCCGGGAAAAACACAGGCACAGCACCCCGCCTTCAGCAGTTTAAAAAGGGATTCCTGGGTACCGCCCCTTTAGCTGATGAGCGGCCTCCCGTGCCTCCCATTTGGGTGGTGCACTCGCCCCCTTTTCAGGAATGGCTGGGGGCCCCCGTCACTCACAGACGCCAGCAAAAGGGGTATCAGGGTGGGAAACTGCCCTCACTGCTAACCCGCCTGCAATTTCCCCAGAAACCCCAACACAGCCAACCCTGACAGTACCTCCCCCCCCCCCTTTTTTTGGAAAGGCCCAACCCCACCCTTCCCGGCTTGGGGTTTTCTGGTTGAGCTCATTGGGAAATTTCCCCACCAGGGGATTTAGCATGGATAGTTTTCGCCGAAAACCCCTGATCTCTCCTCTTTACATACCCCTTCCAATGGACCAGGGCTGTAGAACCTTTGGACCTAAAAACAAACTTTAAACCCAAAGGGGGGACTTTATATTCTAACTCCCCCCCAAAGCAAACTTGGGGAAGGAGGCCTAGAGGGCAGAGTCCAAGGCTGAATAAACCTCTTTTCGAATGCCCCCGACGGGAAAAACGTTATGTTTTTCCCGGGGAGAAAGGGGGAAAATTTTAGCCCGAATGCCACCGGGTTTGCCCCTGCATCTGGGTCTACCAAGCTGTCCAAAGGGGCCATAGTGAGGGGGAGAGCATAACGGTTTTTTTTGGCCTGTGGGTAATGTCACGCAAGGGGGGTGCCCTGAGCCCTAACTGGAAAACCCCCCCCTGTCCCTGCCTACTTTAAAGTTCTGCCCTAGGGGGGGCAGAAAGGCAACTTTGGGGAACAGTCCCGCCGCTGTTAAAAATTGGGTGGGGGGCCCAGAAGGAAAATAAAATCAAACAATTCCCGGGGCAATATCAAAATAGGAAAAGCCCAAAACCACAAATCAGAACCCAAAAATAAACGTAAACAAGCCGAGGGCAAAGCCAAACCCGAAGCAAAAAAAAAATAAAACCCCAAAAACAAGTAACACGAAGGGAAACCCAAAAAAATCACAGGCACACACCCAGCCTTTAGGCAGTTTTTAAAAGGGTTCCCGGGTACCGGGCCCCCCACGATTGGAGCCCGGGCCCCCCCCGGGCCTCCCTTTGGGTGGTGCACTTTGCCCCCCCGTCCCGGGGTGGCTGGGCCCCCTGTCCCCCGACAGAGCGCCACAAATGTGTATCAGGGTGGGGCCGGCATCCCGCTGCTACAGCCTGCAGACCCTAGAAACCCTGAGCCCCAGCCTAGCCCTGACAAAAAACCAATAAAACCAAAAAAAAAATAATTTCCGTCATCCCGTGGCCATTAAGTTGGGAATACCAGTTGTTTCACATGTGGGTCGGGACACAAATAAGGATTACATTAAAAAAGGGACCTCCAAAGATCCACAGGAGACATCTTCTCTGATGAGTCATTCTCTTCACTGATGGGTTATTCTCTTTCCTTTTTTTTCTCCATTTGGTCCAAACCGACATAACGACGTCTCCCAGCTACGACTCAACCCTGTAGAATTTACTACACAAATACCTTAGGACTCCTCACTTTTCCAACATCACCCTACAAATTCCCACCGCTGTACAAATGCCCCATCTATAGCGCCCCCAATGGTAATAACGACCCCTTTGTGCCCCAGACAGTAAAAGTACCCTCGAACGACTGTGGGGCTCTCATATGGGTACCAAGTTTTAGTCTTTTTTGTGTCCCCATTTATTAAGTAGGTAATCTCCCAATCTAGTAGGTAGGCTCACCCTCAAAATTAGGTAGGCAGATAGGTAAATCTGCTTACAGGTAGGTATATAGGTCAGTGGTAGGTAGCTATATAGGCCCCTATAGGTAGCTATAAAGGCATCCAGTAGGTAGGTGTATAGAACCCCTTTAGATAGTTATATAGACTGCTTGTAGATAGGTATAGACCTCTGTAGGTAGCTAGACCCCTGTAGATAGAGACGTAGGCTCTTATAGTTAGATAGGCCCCTTATAGGTATTTAGACCCCATGTCTAAATAGGAGGTAGGCCTCCTATTGGTAGATTTTTATGCTGCCTGTAGGTAGGTATATAGACCCCTTGTATGTATTCATAAAGACCCCCCTGTAGGTAGGTATATAGAACTCCTGCAGGTAGATATATAGGCCCCCTGTAGGTATAGAGGGGGGGGGGGGGGGTAGGAGGGTGTTTGGTTTGTTTTTTTTGTTTGGTTGTGGGGGGTTTTTTGTTTGTGTTTTGGTGGTTTTGTTTTTTTTTTTTTTTTTTTTTTATAATTTTTTTTTTTTGTTTGTTTTGTGGTTGTTGGGTTTTTTGTGGGGGAGGAGGGTGTGGGGGGGGGGGGGGGGGGGGGCGGGGGGGGGGGTTGGGGGTGGGGGGTGGGGGATGGGGGGGGGTGGTGGTGTTTCCCCCCCACACTTTTTTTCACACCCCCCCCCCCTGGTTTGGGGGTGGTGGGGGGGGGGGGGTGGGGGAGGGGGGTCCCTATGTAGGTAAGTATAAGCCCCCATGTAAGCATATAGGCCCCCTGTAGGTAGGTACATAGACCCCATAGGTAGATAGGTCCTCTGTAGGTAGATATACGGACCCCCTGTAGGTAGCCCCCCTGTTGGTAGTTATAGAAACCCTATAGGTAGGTATACAGAGGCCCTGAAGGTAGGTAAATTGTCCCCTGTATGTACTGATAAAGACCCCCTGTAGGTAGGTATATAGAGCCCCTGTAGGTAGATATATAGGCCCCCTGTAGGTATAGAGCCCTCTGTATGTAGGTTTTTAAGCCCCCTGTAAACATATAGGCCCCCTGTAGGTAGGTATATGCACCCTCATAATTAGATAGGTCCTTTGAAGGTAGATAGCCCCCCTGTTGGTAGTTATAAACCCCCTATAGGTAGGTATACTGAGGTCCTGAAGGTAGATAAATAGACCCTCTGTATTTATTGATAAAGACCCCCTGTAGGTAGGTATAAAGAGCCTCTGTAGGTACAGTTGAAACCAGAAGTTTACATACACTATATAAAAAAGACACGTGTATGTTTTTCTCACTATCTGACATCAGAATAAACCTTACCCATTTTAGTTCAATTAGGATTAGCAAAATAATGAGAGCAATAATTTTTAAGGCATTTTTATTACTTTCTGCAAAGTCAGAAGTTTACATACATTTCATTAATATTTGGTAGCATTGCCCTTAAACTTTATGACTTGGGTCAAACGTTTTGGATACCCTTCCACAAGCTTCTCACAGTACTTTTTAGGAATTTTGGCCCATTCGTCCTGACAGAACTGGTGTAACTGAGCCATGTTTGTAGGTTGCCTTGCTTGCATCTGCCTTTTCAGCTTCGCGCGGGGCCATTACATTTCCAATTGGATTGAGATCAGAGGCTTGTGATGGCCACTCCAAACATTGCTTGGAGTTATCCTTGAGCCATTTTTTTAACCAGTTTGGCGGGAAGTATGATTCAGGTCATGTCCATTTGGAATACCCACTTCAGCTCCATGCTTTAACTTCCTGGCTGATGTCTTGAGTTGTTGTTTACTGTATTGCCCCATATTCTTCTTTCCTCATGTGCCATCTATTTTGTGAAGTACATCAAGTCCCCTTCCTGCAGCAAACACAACCCTACAACATGATGTTGCCAGCCCCATGTTTACACAGTTGGAGGTGTGCTAAGGCTTCCAAGCTTCTCATTTTTCCTCCAAGCGTAAATGATGGTTCATATGGCCAAACAGTTAAATTTTTTTTCTCAGAAACACAGGACACCGTCTTCAAAAATGTAGGTCTTTGTTCCTGTGTGCATTTGCAAACATTAAAATCTGGCCTTATTATTTGTTTCTTTTGGAGTAAATGCTTCTTCTTGGCAGAGTGGCCTTCAGCCCATGTTGATACAGTACTCGTTTCATGTGTTAATGACACAATCTTCCAGTTCCGCAGCATCTTCACAAGGTCTTTTGCTTTTGTTCTTGGGTTGATATGCACATGTCGCACCAAAGCACGTTCATCTCTGAGACACAGAGTCTTCCTGAGCGCTATGATGGCTGGACATTCACATCTTGCTTTTACTTGCGTATAATTGTTTGTACAGAGGAATAAGGCACCTTCAAGTATCTGGAAATTGCACCCAAGGATGATCCTGACTTGTGCAAGTCAGCAATTCTCTTCCTGATATCTTGGGTGATTTCTTTAGACTTTCCCATGATGTTACACACAGAGGCAGTGTGTTTCTGGTGTGCTTTAAAAAAACATCCCAAGGTGTATCTCTAATTAAAGGGAATCTGTCTCCAATATTTATATTGTTGCTTATTAAATAAAAACCCTGTTCCATATTCTTTTACTCTGAGTCATTTTTATTTCCTGATGTGATTTATCATTCGGCCGTCTATTTATGGATGTGGGGGAAGGACGCATTCTTGCTTTAACAGCTGTAAGAGAGATACTTTACAGCTGCTTCATGGCACATAGGTTTCTTAAGGACAGATTCTGTCCCATAGACTTGTATATGAGAGCTTTCACTGTGAAGGGAGGAGAGAGAGGGAGCGTGTCCATTCCTCTTGTGACTGGTGGATTCGTATTATCTTTACCATTTGGTGTCTCCTTTAAGTTTGACCCCACTTTTACTGATAATGAGCACACTGCTGAAAAGCTCTCTAAACAGAACAGGAAGTGTCAGACGATTATTAGGCTTAGTGGCTAAAGTGAAATGCAGGACTTAAGATTTATTAAAAAAAATTACTTGAAATTGATAAGGAAAATTGAAAAAAAAACATAACCAAAAATTCCCCAATTGTTTACACAAATGTGAGTTACCGCACCCCCCCCCCCTATATACTCGAGTATAAGCCGAGTGTTTTCAGCACATAATAATTGCATGAAAATGCGACCTCGGCTTATCTCGGGTCTCTGTCGGACTCGGGCGCTGCGATGGCAAGAAGTGCCGACAGGGAAGCGTCTGTTAATATGCGACTCCTCATAGAAGAGCACATATAACTGAATAGCGAGTGAGAGCCACAGTGTTCGGATGTTAACGGTGTTCGGGCACTGTCAACGATCCTCTTCACATATATGCGACTCCTCCGGAGCACATTTAGGGGAAGGGTTACCAATGCGGTGCAGATAGAGTGAGCGCTCCTGCTCCGTAGTGGACTCGGGTGGCCGCTAGACTGCGGCTGTCCGGAGTTTCTCAGGGCACTGGCTGCGTGTGTCATCAGCATGTGCGCGGCCTGTTAACCGCCACCCGCCTCGTGTCGGCAAGAGGAAGGAGAAGCGCGCGGGATGGTCCGCCACTGAGAGGAGGCGGAGCGCGAGGGAGACGGAGCAGAGCGGGGAGCAGGGAAGTGCGTTTTTTTTGTTTTATAAACCATATAGCTGCCGATAGCCTGACCTATACCTGCTAGGGGGATCCTTTAGCCTGCCGTATACCTGCCTATACCTCGCTAGGGGGACCTATAGCCTGCCTATACTGCCCATACCTGGCCTATAGCTTGCCTCATACCTACCTATAGCCTGCCTATACCTGTTAGGGGGAACTATAGACCTGCCTGATACTGACTTCATACTGCCTGATAAGCTTGCCCTTACCTGCCTATAGCCTGCCCATACCGCTATAACCTGCTAGGGGGACTATAGCTGCCTATACCTGCCCATAAGCCTGCCATACCTGCCTATGCCTGCCCATACCTGCCTATAGCTTGCCCATACTGCCTTTAGCTGCCCATACTGCCTATAGCCTGCCCATAACCTGTTGGGGGACCTATAGCCTGCCTTATACTGCACATACCTGCCTATTTCTTTTTTTTTTTATAACCATCCATTTTTAGCTGCCCAATAACTGCCTAGTGCTGCCCTTACCTGCCTTATACATGCTAGGGAGGATCTATAGCCTGCCATACCTGCTTATTGCCTGCTATACACTGATAGGGGGAAACTATAGCCTCCCCATTTACTGCCCATACCTGCCTATAGTCTGCTATACCTGTTTGGGGGGACCTATACCTGCCTAGTGCCAGCCTAGGGGGACCTATACCAGCCTATAACGACCTTATACCTGCCTATACCCTGCATATGGTGGGACCTGATACTTACATGCCAACTCTCCCGTTATTTGGCGGGGGGGGGGGGGGTCCGCTATTTGGGGCCCCACCCCCG
Source organism: Phyllomedusa bahiana (assembly GCA_025379985.1). Taxonomy (NCBI): domain Eukaryota; kingdom Metazoa; phylum Chordata; class Amphibia; order Anura; family Hylidae; genus Phyllomedusa; species Phyllomedusa bahiana. Next base: position 46,101 of record JAODAL010025206.1, read on the forward strand.
CCCTCACGGGGGAGTTGGCTTCCTCCCGCCCGACGCTATTCTTGCGCCGACAGGGCCGCTCCTCAGGCGGGTGAAGCGGCCGACAGCGTACGCTCACCCGACCGCGGTCTACTGTGCGGGGAGGTGGCAGGTGGGAGCGCTACCCTCTCCCCCTCCCCCTCGTATGTCCGGCGTCTGTGCGCGCTGTTACACACAGATCAGAGGCACAGGGGATGTGACGCGCGGCTGCTCTCCCCTCCCTGCGTCGATGAGGAGATCGGGCAGGATGCTGGCCGGCCTGAGGAGCCTGTAGTGAGTGGATTTTATTATTTTATTTTTATTAGCTTTAGGGGGCTTACCTGACTAAACAGAGGAGGGCAACTACCTCGGCAACATTGGGGGCATCACTGGCTACAAAAAAATGGGGGCATCACTGGCAACAATGGGGGAACTCCTGGCAACAAAGGGGGCACTACCTGGCAACAGAGGGGCCTACCTGGCAAAAACAATGGGGGCATCACCTGGCAACACAATGGGGCTCACCTGGTCAACATTGGGGGCTCTACCTGGCAAAGTGGGGGCTAAACCTGGCAAACAATGGGGTCACTACCTGGTTTATCAGAAGGGCACTAACCTGGCAACAATGGGCAATACCTGGCATCAATGGGGGCACATATCCTGGATAAAGTGGGCGCACTACCTGGCAAACTATGGGGGCAATTACGGGATACTAAGGGGGCAATACCTGGCTAACAATTGGGGGCATTCTGGCAACAAAGGGGGGCACCTACCTGGCTAACAAAGGGGGGGCACTCTACACCGGCATATTCAATAGGGGGCCTCTTACTGGCTACAAATTTGGCTCTACCTGGCTACAGGAGGGGGCATTACTTGGATACAAGGGGGCATTACGGCCTGTTAGGGGCACGTCTGGTTCTGGGGGGCTAATTCCTGGGCTATAAGGGCATTCTACTGGCTTTTGGCCAAAGACGTTATGCGTTAGGTGGAGTGGGTGTGGCTTTTTGTATGGGGCGTGGCACACCGGGCATGAAGGGGCAACTAGGACTATCCCTGAACTATGTCCTATACCTGCCTATAAACCTTCCTATGGGGCAATAACCTGGCACATAGTCCTGCCTAGGGGGACATATAGCTGCCTTTACCAGCTATGGGAGGACTTTAAAATGCCTATACATGCCTATAACCTGCCTATGGGGAACTATTAAATTGCCTTATACCAGGCTTTATCTGCCTATGGCGGGGGGTCATAAACTGCTATACTTGCCTATGGGGAACATTAAAATGCCTATGGGGGAATTAACCCTTAAACGACCTTGATCGTATCTTACTTTCAGGTCGTTTGGGGGTTCATGCACCTGGACGTATGGTTTACGTCACTGGAGGATCGCGCGAACTCTAATGCAGAGTCGGCGCGATTCCGGGCGCGGGGTGTCAGCTCTGTTTTAATACAGCTGGAAACATCACGCACACATTCGGCCCCGACCCCGGATCGCTCGGGGCGGGGCCGGTTAACCCCTTTTATAATGAGACGATGGGTACGCATTACTAAGAGTGGACGAGGAGGAGATCGCTCCTCCTGCGTCTCTGTCGGCGGCAGCAGCAGCACGGATCTCACGTCTGTGCAGCTCTGACCTCTGAACTGGACAGCACGAAGGCAGAGAATGCCATTCCGGGTTGTCTGTGACGTCACGATGCGCCGGCCAGTGCCCTGTGGGCATGGCCCGGCATCGTGCTGGTCTGTTTCCATAGGAACCAGTCATTTAGACCCCCAACCCACCAGCCTCACCCCCCCCCCCCCCCTCCTGATTCCTATTGAATGAGTGATCTAAAGATCTCTCAATTCAAAATCCCCTATGGGGGGAAAAGTAAATATAAAAATGTGAAAATAGCGAAAAATAGAAATAAAAGTGAAAATACAAGTAAAAACATCAAACACTCGAAAAATAAAATAAAAATTACGTACACCGCCCTTTTCTCCTTTTCAGCCAATCGCCCAAAAAAAGATCAAAAATTAATAAGTACCCAAAATTTGGTATCGCAGGTGTGTAATGACCTGCCCTTTAATCTGTCATGTTAATAACCCGTACGGTGAACGCCGTAAAAAAAAAACATAAAAAACAATCACAGAATTAAGATTATTGTTCTATCCGCAGCACATAAAATGGAATAATAAAAGCGATCAAAAACTCTAGAAAAGCCAAAGTTGTTACCAATTAAATCGTCAGTTCATCCCGCAAAAAAAAGTCCTTATACAGCTGCTGTATACGGAAAATAAAAAATGTATTGCTCTCATAATATTGAGATGCTTAAATATTGTTTTACACAATAAAAAAAATTTTCTTTTTTTTTTTAAAGTGCTTCAACATAAAAAACTATATTAAATAGGGTATCGCAATAACTCGTAGGACCCAAAGGTAAAGCTAACTTATCACGGATATGCAGGTGAGCCTGTTAAAAATAAAAAATAAAAAACACTACTAGTGATTGCCGTATTTTCTTTTTATTCACCCTGGCCTCCAAAAACCAAAATGGATTTAAAAGCGATCCCAAGCCCTTGTCCCCCAAAAATGATTCCAATAAAAAAACGTCAATATCTCGCAAAAAAACAAGTCCCTACACAGCTCCAAGCACAGAAAAATTTAAACGTTATGGTCTTCAGACTATGGGGTGTTTTTTGTTTTTTTTGTTTCCTTTTTGGGGGGGCGGGGAAACACATGGGGGGGGTGGTGGCCCGATGAAAAAGTATTTTCCTGGTTGAATAAAAGTGTTTTTATTGTGATAATAAGCAGTAAAACATATTAAAATATACAAATGTGGTATCGTTGTATCGTATTGACCTGCTTAGTATAATGCTACTTGTAATATATACCGTACAGTGGACCGCTATAAAAAATAATAAATTAACTTAAAAATTAAACTCTACCAAGATTGCTGACCTTTTGTTCAAAACACAATCTCTAGCTTAAACCTTAATAAAAAGTGTATACATAGCATCTTATGCACCCCTCATAATGGTACCAATAAAAACTTCAAACTCATCCGCTAAAAACAGCCCCATACACAGTATGCACACAGAAAATAAAATAAGTTTTGGCTGTCAAGAGAATAGGACAACATAAAAACGCAATTTTTTATAGACGTATTTCTACTGTGTAAAAGTAATAAAATACAGAAAAATCTTATATAATATCTTTATCATTGTATTTGTACCGACCCCTTAGCAAAGTTATCCAATCACTTTTACACTTGGCACGGCGATTGCTGCTAATGATTGGAAACTCAAAAATACAAATGACGAACGCGTTTTTCCCCCTCATTTCTTTGCCCAATGCTAAAAAAAAACTATGGAACACCTGTGATCTAATAATGCCACTGTTACACCCCTAGTTGAGATCACTGATGGGTGTTGAATCTCAAAATGGGGCGACTTCTGGAAGGTTTCGCCTGTTCTGCTACTTTGGGGGCTTTGCAATGCTCGAATGGCCTACCAAAAATCTGCGTCCAAAAGCCCAAATACGCGCTCCCTTCCCCCTTATATGCCCTGCCATGCGGCCAATCCAGCTGCTTTACACCCACATGTACGGGTTTTGCGAATCTTGGTTAGTATTTGACTTAACAATTTTTAGGGTTCTTTTCCCAGGTTTCCCTTGTATATATGATAACATTTATTAAGCTAAAATTGCAGATTATTGTAAAAAATCTGGTTTTTTTCAGCTTTCTTCAGCCTTATGCTATAATAAATTTGTGATCACCTGTGGGGTCTTTATACTCAATAGCAACCCCTGGATTTTTTCTTTAAGGGGTGTTTGTTTCCATTTGCGGTCATTTAGGGGGTGTTTATTAAGTTTTAGCACCTGAGGGTGTCCCCAAACCTGAATTGGAGCGCATTTAATGCGTATGAAAATGATCGACCACCAGAGTCAGTAGGTGCTCCTCCTATTCCCGGGGCTTATGGGTGACGCCAAAATAATGCACTAGGGCACATATGGGTTTATCTCTAAAAACGGCAGGACCTGGGAATTGATATTAAGTTGCTTTTACCTAGTACACATTTACCGATTCACAGTGAAAATTGGATAAATATTGAAAATCTAGCAAAACATTAGTGAAATTTTGAATTTAACCTCCACGTTGCTTTAATTTTCTGTGAAATATCTGAAGGGTTATCAAACTTCCTAATATAGTGTCTTGTAAATAGTTAGGGGTCTTGTTTCTCAGATGGCGTCACTTACGGGGGTATCTAACTATGCAGGCCCCTCAACGCCACGTCAGAATGGAGTGGCCCTAAAAAAAATGTATATTGCAAATTTTCTTGAAAATGTAAGAAATGACTACTAAAGTTCTAAGCCCTCTTAATGGGTAAAAAATAAATAAAAGACATTAAAAAAATGATGCCAACCATATAGTGGATATGGGAGAGGCTAGTTATAACTATTTTGGGTGAATAAATATCTGTCTTGCACGCAGAATTTAGCAACTTTCAAAATCGAAATTTTTCAATTGTTTCATGGAAATTTTTTGATATTTTTCACAAACAAACAAGGTTTGTATGGTATAAATTTCTACTACTTAAAGCAACTAATGTGGTCACGAGAAAAAACATCTCTGAATCAACATGGATAGGTAAAAAGTGTTCAAAATTTATATTCTCATCATAAATTGACACATGTCAGATTTCAAAAAATAGGGGCTGGTGTCAGGAAGCCAACTGGCGGGAGATGGGTCCTTAAGGGGTTAAACTGTCTATGTAATTTTATTGGTATATGTTTTTATTTTTAAAATTTACCAGTAGCCGCTGCGTTTTCCACCCTAGGTCTTATTAACTCGAGTCATAAGCTTTCCCGGTTTTTGTGCATATGTAGGTGCCTCGGCTTATATCGGGGCCGGCTTATACTCGATTATATACAGTAAACAATTAGTAAATTTTTGAAGACAAATACCCTTTAACTTAGATGTTGCAATAAAACTATGAGAAGCTTCCGAAGACATGTCATTATCATATGGGCTGTCCCAATTGTTTTATAGGCATAGTAATCCTAGTGTATGTAAACTTTTGAATTTGCTAGGAAAAGTAATAAAAATGTCTTATATTCTCTCTTCTTCATTATTCTGGCCATTTGGCAAATTATTAATAATTGGTATTCTAATTTGACTAAAGCGGGTAAGGTTTATTCTGATTCATGTCAGATAGTGAAAAAAACATGCTGTTTTTTATAAGGTATGTAAACTTCTGGTTTCAACTGTATACATCGGATAGTCAACCATTCCTACCAAATTGGGCAGTTTTATCAACATTTATTTTGCGTGTATGGATACTTAAGGTATTTTGACCTCCATCAAGCCACTTTATACCCTTTAGATGGGCATTGTGTAGAAAACTGACAGTTAACCCTTTGTCTGAAATTAGGCCCCATTTTTATCACCCAAATACAGAAGCCAGCCATACACTTTAGATAGCTGAACGTGCTTGTTTATTTAGAAGAAGAGAGAAGAATAACCTTTTAGTAGACACTGGTGGCAGCAGTGCATATCATTGAATAACAAAGGATTGCGAATGCTCAAAGAATGTCAGGAGGATTTTGTGCTGCCCCCATACACATAAGATCACCAGAAGGAGAAACATTTCAGGACTACGTTGACTACTAAATGCACAATACTAAAAAAATCAAAATACCCTGTTTTCCTCGTTCCAGTGCTGAGAAGCAATTACTATATTTCTGTTATTTTTGGCTGCTGGAACAAAAGTGCTGGCAATACTTACTGATTCTAGTGAATAATTCAGATATTAACAAGAACATGGAGATTATCATGTGCCACCTGTCTTCTCCTTCTCCTTCTTCGCAGTCATAACTACAAATGTTGGTGGCATCTCCAAATATTTATTGTCAACCCTTTTAATCAATCTGCACTTTTTATTTAGGACAAAGAGGTATCCAACCTCCTAAAAGCTTTGTCTGCAGGGGGCAATTTTGTGGCTCTCAGCACAGTAAGCAGGTACTGTATTTAGGGCCCTTTTGCAATAAAGTCCTGTGGGCCAACTAATAACCTACCTTTTTACCCAGTGTAAGTTCCTCTTTTTGTTCTAGAAACACTCTTATTATAGAAACTGCAGAAAGTGATTACAAAAACATGGTACAAATTGTTCATGTACAAAAGTGTATGTCTTTTAAGATATAATAATGTACATAAATATTGCTGTCACGCTGTATACATAATAATATTGCTGTCATACTGTACACACAAATAATGCCGCCATATTGTATAAACATAAATGATGCTATTGACATAAGTCGCTTCCTCCCACTGTCTGCACTGGTAGTTACCTTGCTGTTATCATCATCTTCCTCTGCCTATCTAAAGTGTGCACACAGGTCCTTGTGCATTGAAAGGGTCAGTGTGTAACGCTGTTTAGCTTTCCCCACCAACTGAGTAACAGGTTCTTTATTTCTACAGAATTAGCATAGGTGTGCTTAGCCTGGCTTGTTTTTTGACCATTCTGCTGCCTGTCTTGATCTTCAGCCTGTATATCCACAGGATATAATTCTGAATAGCAATACCTTCTATTAGACTACGTGTTCTGCCTGATTCTACAGTACCACATCTGTCATCATTGGTTTTTGCTGTTGGAGACTATGTGGAGGGTAGCAACCTCCAGGTTCCTGCAGCAAACTAGATCTCTGTTTCGGGTGCAAAGAGCGAAAGCCAGGGAGCAAAACAGAATCCGTTACTCATTCTAAACTCATCAATTCCATATCAACCCTACTAACTTACCACTACCTACACTACATGACAGCTATTTTAAATATATATAGATCAGGCTAATAAGTAACAGCAAAATATACTGTACCCACAAATAAAGCTTTATTCAGATTGTGATAGCTGTTGCTCATCAAGAAAGACTCTTTTCACAAAGCCAGGATGAACCTCATCACAGCTATAGGAATGGTATTGTACACCCAGAACACTGTCACGAGTGGCTCCGCTGCCCACATGTCGGGCTGCGGGCGCACTCGTACTCCCGCTGCCTGTATGGATCAAGCTAATAAATAACAGCAAAATATACTGTACCCACAAATAAAGCTTTATTCATTTGACTGTTGTGATAGCTGTTCATCAAGACTCTTCTCACAAAGCCAAGATGAACCTTATCACAACTACAGGAATGGTATTGTACAACCAGAACACTGTCACTAGTGGCTCCGCAGCCCGCATGTCGGGCTGCGGGTGCCCTCATACTTCCGCTGCCTGCACGGCGGTGAGGACGAGTGGCGCCGCGGTCCGCTTTTCGGGCTACAGGCGCACTCGTTCCTCTAGTAAATACTCATCCTGCCGTGCTCCTGCTTCCCTGTGTACCTCTGTGTGCGGATTCCCGCTCTATAGGGCGCGCGTGCACCGGCTTTCTGAGATTTAATAGGCCAGCGCACCGGTAATTGGTTGATTGCCGGCCGCTGACCCTATATATTTGGGACACTCCCATTACTTCCCCACCGGATCTATAGCGCCTCGTGCCTTTTTGAAAGCGTTCCAGAGTGCGTTCCTGTCTTGCCGTGTTTCAGACCTGTTACTATGTTTCCTGACTGTGAACCTTTGTTGCCTGCCCTGACCTGCCTGCCTGTCCCCGACTACGAGTTTGTGTTACGATTCGGTACCTCACTGCACCTCAGCTGCCATTGCAAGCAAGTCGCGTCAGAGGTAGCAACCTGGTAGGACGCCCGCAGCAGCAAGCTCATCCTGGACCGGGACCTACTTAGACTGCACTCCCTGGCGTGGCTTATACCACCACTTGCGGTGGTCCGTGGATCAACGACTCCTGCCATTACAAAACAACTTTTTCTCACCCGGGAGTGTTGAACTGGGCTCATCGCGCTGCTGCCTCTCCTCAGCCGCTGCCGGATGAGCATCCTGGCGCTGGCAGCGGGATGACGTCACACCACCAGTGTCGGGCAGAAGAGGACAGCGCTCGACTGGGGAAGGGGAAAGATGAGTATTAATGTTATTATTTTTAATGGTGGTTGCCTGCCTAACTGATGGGACATATATATATATATATACACACACACCTACTTGGGGGGACACATATATACTTGCCTAACTGAGCAGATATATATATACTTGACTGGGGGGACATATATACCTGCCTGAGGTGACCCATATTTATCTGCCTAACTGAGGGTACATATATATACCTTTTTGACTGAGAGGACATATATACCTGCCAGAGGGGCCCAAATATATAGTTGCCTAACTGAGGGGACATATATATACCTGCCTGAGGGGCCCAAATATATACCTGCCTAACTGTGGGGACATATGTATATACTTACCTGAGGGGACATATATACCTGCCTAACTGAGGGGACATATGTATATACCTGCCTAACTGAGGGGACATATGTATATACCTGCCTAACTGAAGGGACTGAGAGGACTTATTGAGCTCCCTATCTGATGAGGGGAGCTATAGAGCTACCTAACTGAGGGGACTTATATACCTATAAGTAAGGAGTTGCTGGAAAAGTGAGGATTCTAAGATATTTGTGTCCAAATCTGCAGGGACGAGTGTTGGCCGGGAGAAGTCAGCATGGTGGTATGAACCGGAAAAGAAAAAGGAACGTGAATGACTCATTGGCAAAACGTCACCTGTGAGTCACTAAATGTACCTGAATAGTAATCACTGATATGTGTGCAAAGTGTAATGGTTTATATCCAGTAATGATGTGGCGGTATTATTCAATCTCTACATAGTGGTGATATGTGGCCAGGGTGTGGAGGTATGATTCAGTTACTATGCGGTGGTGATATGGGGTCATGCTGTGGTGGTATTCATTCACTATGTGTTGGTGATATGTGGTCATGTTGTTGTGGTATTATTCAGTCATTATGTGGTGGGGATATGTGTACAGGGTGTGGCAGTATTATTCAGTCTCTATGTAGTGGTGATATGTGGTTATGGTGATGTGCTATTATTTAGTCATTATGTGGTGGTGATATGTGGTCATAATGTTGTGGTAGTCAGTCATTGTGGGGGTGTTATGAGGTCACGGCGTGGCAGCATTATTCAGCCACTCTGTGGGGGTGATATGAGGTCAAGGTGTGGCGGCATTATTCAGTTACTATGTGGTGGTGATATATGTTCATTGTGTGGTGGCATTATTCAGTCACTCCGTGGTGGTGGTGATATATGTTCATGGTGTGGTGGTATTATTTAGTCACTGTGGTGGTGATATGTGATCATGGTGTTGTGGTATTATTCAGTCACTATGTGTTGGTGACATGTGGTCGTGATGTGGCAGTATTTGGTCTTAATTATTGGTAATTTTAGCCTTGGGATTCTGGTTTTATGTAGTGGTGTTATTTGGTAACTGTGTGATCATTATTTAGTGGTTTTATACTCAGTACTTTGTGTTATAGCTTTTTGCTGTTTTAAAGCTTTTCCTTATTCAAGTAAGTTTATTAAACAAAAGAATAATAGCAGAATAATGCAAAAGACAGTAACATGTAAAAGTAATCAACATAATAGCAAGTATAATATGGTTGTACAGTCAAGGATAGAGATATACATTAACAAGTACCTTAGTGTGTAGTGATCCGGATAAATAAAGATGACTTTTAGAACAGGCCTGGATCTCCGGCCACCCCAGGTACCCAGGATCTCTCAGAGTAACAAAAAAAAAAAAATCACAAGCTGCGATCATCAGTGCTGATCCTGGCATGCCATGGGCAGCAGGGTCTAGCGGCCAGCTTTGTAAGGTCCTTTCGAGCACTTATGCATTAATCCGGTGTAGAGAGAATATAGGACAAGTAAACCCAAAACAAATAAACATTAAAACAAACATCCGTTCAACGGCTCTCCGGTTGCGCCTCACCTCTCCAATTAAAGTCAATATCTTAGCAACTGATTCTACCTTTCCACCTCCAATTTATCCCAAAGAAACATCATGAGATGATATCAGAGCCCTGAGTCAGATAGATATTGATCCGAACTTCAGAAAGAAATCCAATCTCCCCAGGTTTTCAGGTATTTACTATAAAAATAGTGGGGAATCGGTTCTAAACTTCTCGAGTCGCTGTAGTACATGCAACTCCTGAAACCATGCCGTCAGCAACGGACGTGTGGTAGAGAGCCAGAGTCTGGGGATGACTAGTATGGCCGCCAGCAGCATAAATGTGATGAGGTGAGACTTGAGGAGGGCAGTAGGGAGCGGAATATCAGAGTAGAACCGAGACAGGAGAATTTGGAACTCGTACCCCCGTTACCTTGCGAATAACATCAAGTACCTCCTCCCAGAATGGCTGGAGAATGGAGCATCCCCACCAGATGTGGGACATCGTTCCTCTCTCCTCCCCCAACCCAGCAAACCCCTCGGGAGGAGGGCATAGAATATCAAAAAAGCAGGGACCCGATACCACCTGGTGACGAACTTATAATTTAGTTCATGGGCCTTGGTGAGACTGAGGATTATGATGAGTTGGAACGTTTTCTTCCATTCCTCATCAGTCAAGGATACATTCAACTCCCTCTCCCACCCATCCTGGAAGGGGAGCTTATTTCCTCCCTGAGAGCTGAGTAGGAGCTTGTAAAGACCTGAAAGAGCCCTCCTCTCCGAGTATTTGCCAAGGCACCAGAACTCGAAGGTGGTAGGGGATCTATGAAGATTCTGGACCTGTTTCCATCTAGTATAGAAGCTGCTCAGCTGATAGAAAAAGAATCTGGAAAAGCTAGTTGTACCCGTATCACCCACCAGCTCCTCATAAGTTTTCAGATAGTTTTGAGCTAAGACCCTATCCACAACTGAGGGGACAGCCAACCCCCCTAATAGACGGGTCAGGGGAACCCTCAGGGACTCCGGGATTGCTGGATTGCCCAGAAGCGGGAAGCACGGACCCCCGGGTGTGAGGATTTTCAATTTTGATGAAATTGACCTACATATTAGGATTGAGGTTTGTGCTATCAGGGGAACGTGACACACTAGGCTCACTAGGTAATATCGAACATGGTAGCCATGGCAGTGCTGCAATAGGAGTCTTATAAAGCCCTGATTCAAGCATAACCCATCGCTTGGTCCTCTCACTATTAAATGCATCCAGAATGCGTACCGCTGTCGCAGCCAGGTAATAAGCCCTGAAATCCGGAAGGGACAAGCCACCCTCTGCCTTCGGGTGAGACAACGACCCCTCTGATATTCGGGGGCGTCCTTGTGCCCAGACAAAAGGAGATACCAATTTGCCAAGAGATACAAAAAAGGCCTTGAGAAGTTTGACAGGAATCGCCTGAAAGAGATACAGGAGCCTAGGGAGAATATTCATTTTAAGAATATTTATACGTCCCAGCCCCGGAAAAAAACCTTCCCTCCCCCCTCTCCCAAGGCCCCCTTTCCAAACCTAGTATGGGAAAAGGGGGGAGTTTTTGAATCATTAAGTCAGGGTTTTAGGGGTGTAGGGGCTGGGAAAACCCAAGTTTTCCCTTTAAGGGCCTCTTTCACCTTTAGGGGGGGTTTAAGGGATTTAAAATCAGAGGAAAGGTTTGCGGGCCTGAGGAGTATTGAAAGGGGTTTACAGCTGAGCTCTTTGCAAAAAATTTAAACCTATGGTTCTTTAAAAAAACTATATCGTTTTAGCACCCTAATTGCCGGGTGGGAAGGAGGGGGCGGATCAGTAAGATATAGGGGCAGAACTTCCCCAAAAGGCGGCGCATTTGAAAAATTTGGGGACCTTCAACCGAAAATTTCCTTTTTACCTCAGTAGGCTTCTGGGCTTGGAAAAAGTGTTCATTTGGGTAATATATTTGGGATAGGGAAGAGGGGCAACCCTTGGGCCCGGTTGGCCCTTTTCCCGGGGATTTGGGGCAAGGGAGGGAAAGGAAACCCGTTGAACGTAATTGAGCCTGGGGGGGGGGTAAAGGGGGCCCCAAATTTTTCCCTAAAAGCCCCTTCCCAAGTCCCAAACTCCAGGACTCCCTTTTTGGAAAGGCCCGGCCCACAGGGGCCAAAAAGGGCCCTTTTCCCCGTCAAGAGACAGAAGAAGGGGATGGGGGCTTTCTGCCCCGGGCATTGGGGGATCAGGGAAAATTTTCTTAAGTGTGTTGTCTCCCCGGCCCCCCTGGAGGTTAAAAAACCCACCCGGCCGGGTTTGGATTAAAAGAAGTGTCCCTGGGGGCCCCCGGGGGCACCGATGCGGCCCCCCGGTCTCCCCTCGCCTGCAGGGCTTCCCCGGCGCGGGGGGGGCCGGGGGTCCCCAAACCCATTTTTCCTGCTGGCCCCGGGGTTCGGCGGGGTGCCACGGGTGCCCGCGGGCCCCTCTCCCTGCTGCCCGGGCCCCGGCAAATTTTCCCCACCCCCGCTCCGGGTGGAAAAGCTGCCCCGGGCTTTCCGGGCCCCGCGCGCCGGTGCCCTGTCCCCAGGGGGCCCGGGCCCCGGCCGCGACGGTTTTTTTTGGTTTAAAAGGGGCCAGGCCCCAGTTAAATTGGGTTATTTCGGGCCTGGTCCTTTTTTAAAAGGGCACCCCCCAACCACCTTGCCGTTCGTTGGTGTCGTCCAGTTATTTTGAAAGTATTAGAGTTGTTCTGAACGTTTCCCTGGGACCAGGGCCCCTTGCTTACTTTTTGGACCTTGCCTGTTTGCCACCCGCCCTTAAATTTTGCCCTTTTTCTCTGACCACGAAAACCCCTGCCGCCTGCCCTTTACCTTTGCCTGTCCCCGAAATACGCCCTTTGGGATTAAGATTCTGGGACCCGCACTACCCCCGCCGGGGGGGCCATCCCCTAGCAAGTCCGTTTAAGGGTAAAAGACCTGGTAGGGCCTCACGCCGCAGCAATTTCCCTCCCGCTTTGTGGAAGGCTTGGTGGGAAAAACCGGGGGGGTACTTAGAAATCCGTTCCCTTGGGCGTTGGGGAAAAACCAACGTTGCGGTGGTCCCAGCAAATCCACCATAACCCCTTAAAAGTTTCGGAACTGGCCCTGGATTTCCGGGCCGGGTTCCCTGGCCCCGAACTTT
>JAODAL010025207.1:0-59092 GCA_025379985.1 Phyllomedusa bahiana
AACCCTGTTCCCCCATACATTCTACCCTAATCTCCGAAAAACCTCCCCTCATGAAATCCCACCCAAAAACCTGTCCCCCCATAAAAATTTTAAAACCCTAATCTCCTGATACCTCCCCCGCATGTAATCTCCAACCAAAACCCCTGCCCCCCATACATTTCCCCAAATTTTGATCCCTTTCCCTCATGTAATCTCCATCCTTTAACCTCCCCCCCAATACATCTCTACCCAAATCTTGATATACTAAAAAAACCCCCTGTCACCTCCCCCTTTTTTTGGCCCCTCCCCCCAGTGGACCTTGGAGCCACTAAACCCCGCCCGGAAACACCACTGGACCTCTTTTTCACCCCCCTTTTCCCCCTATCAAACCTCCCCAAACTCTCCTCCCCTATCTCTGACCAAAAATTTGCTCCCCTTTTCCCCTCCATCACCACTCACCTGCTCCCCCTGCACCAAATCTAGAACACCCACGAAAGGAAAACCTAAAAAACCTCAACCGTTGCACTTCTTGACCCCTTTGCCCCTTTTCCTCCCCTTTTTCCCTTCCATTGTGCCAGACGCATCCACCACTTTCTAAACAACCCAAACACTTCCACTCTTGATGCGTCGCCCCCTCTCCCCCAACACAACAAAAACCCGCAAAATAAAACAGACAACCCTGTCACACAACTCCCCCAAAAAGGTTTGGGCGAGTTTCCCTAGATTTTCTAAACGCCGCGGAAGAAAACCCGCTCCACCGACGATTTTCACCTCATATAAAAAAACACTACACAATTTAAATCCTTTACCACCTCACCCAAAAAGACTTCCCAAAACCCCTCATATCCCCCGTCCCAAAAACCCCAACAACTTTTCAACCCCAACTTTTTTCTTTTAATTCCCCCCCAAATTACCCCCCCCCCTTCCTCCTGCCCGGCAGATGATTTTGGGCAACTAAACCCCAAAAAAAAAAAATCCATCGGGAAAAAGCTTAAACCCCCCAAGCCCCCCCTCGGGCCTACCTTATTCCTGCAGTTTTACCCCAGCCCCCTCTGCACCGCTCATAAATTTTCCCCCCTTTTAAAATCGCTTCTAACCGGTCACCCCTTGCAATTTCTCCCTTTACTTTTCCAAATCAAACCTCACCCCCTGTGGGGGTCTTTGACCCATTTCCCATCTCCCCCTCATCCTAAACCATAGTGCTTTATCATCCCACCCCTCCCCCATTTCTTAAATCTATATTAACCTCTGGCATCTTCCTTTTCCTTCCCTTTTAAACTTTCGACCATCCCCCCCCTTTCCTAAAAAAAACCTTTCTCTTGCCCCCTCTTCACTGCCCCCAACTATCCCCTCTTCTCACTGCTTCCATTCGCCCTAAACCCCTTTAAAGCAACCGCCACCCTTCTTTTTTCGTCCCATTTTTCCAAACTCCCCTCCTTGACCCGCTCAATGGGGCTTCTGCCCCACCCGCTACTAAAACCCGCCCAACCAAAGCCCCAAAAAGCCCTAGCAACTCCCCAAACCTCACACCACTACTCTGTGCTTCTCCCCCTAGATTTTTCCTCTGCCTTTGAAAACGTCGACCTTTTCACTTCTCCTACACTCCTCCCCCCCTGGGTTTATCACAGTTTTGGCCCTTTTCCTGGATCCCCTGTCCCTCAAGATTGGACTTTCCAGTTTTTCTGGGCTCCACCTCCCCCCCCCGGCCTCTCTCTGTGGGTGCCCCCCCGGGGTCAGTCCGGGGCCCCACTACTTTTTTCTATTTTCACCCCTTGGTCTGGGTCAGTTCATAGCTTACACGGTTTTCAAAAACCACCTGTTAGCTGAGACCCCCAAAACCTCTACTTTCCCCCGCCCAGATGTCGCCTCTTTTCCCTCTCCCGGATCCCTGACTGTCACCCCCTTTTCCCTCATTCTTCACCCCCCGTCTCTGAAGCAAAACGTGGAAAAACTGAACCATTACCCTTCCCCCCCCCCAAACTCCATTTTCTCCACCCGATTCTCTATCACTGTCAATGGCTCACTCCCCTCACCAGCACACAGGGGCCGCTGCCTTTGGGGTAATCTTTGACCAAAATTTTCCTTCAAACCGCACATCCCAAAACCCCCACCTCTGCCTGTTTACCTTTCCCCCTAAAAAAAAAGTTCCCCAATCCGTCATTTCTTAAATCCCGAAAGCCCCAAAAATTTCTTTTCCAAGCCCTCGTCATCTTCCCCTGAATTTCTGCAACATCCTCCTCTGTGGGCCCCCCCACTACACCCCCCTCCGCTCCAAAACCCCTCCTTAACTCTGTGGCCCCCCCCTTGGGGAAAAAAAAAAAACCCCCTCTTTCAAAAACTCCCTCCCTCTTCCCCTTGGGATCCCTTCACTGGGGACCTTTTGCCCCGCGAATTTAGGTTTAAACTAGCAAATTTTACCTACAAGGCTCTCCATTTAAAATCTCCCCTTCATACTATCTGCCTTAATTTTCTAAAAAAAACCCCCCTTTACCCCAACCCCCGTCCCACAGGACCTTTTTTCTCTGCTCCCCTTTTTTATCACCTCCTTACATAACCCTCTCCCAAAACTTCCTTTTCGTGCTTCCCCCCCCCCTTTGGGAAATCATGCCCCAAAACCTCGACTCTCCCCCCCTCTCACCGGCTTCAAAAAGGGAAACCCGAAAACCCTTTCCTTTCAGGGAAATTTCCTATAACCAAAATTAACTGGTTTTCACTCCTCTGCCCCAAAACATTCTAAACCCCCACCCTTTTGTCTTTTTCACCCCTTCCCTGTAATTTTAAGCCCCCACGGGCAGGGACCCCTCTCCCCCGTAAACCCGGTTTTTAGCACTTAAATTTTCACTTTGAAATTTTTTGACCCAAAGTTATTTAGTACCCGCCTGAAAAAGTTTCAGCCCTGGAATAAGGGGGCTCCAAAATTTTTAAAAGTTTAAAAATAATACCCCTTCATTAATCTCCCCAACCTGTTCCCCCCTAACCCCTTTTACCCAAACTCCTATATCTCTCCTTCATGTAAAACTCCATTTTCCCTAATCTGTCCCCCCCTACATCTTGCCCAAATTCCTGATAACTCCCCTCATTTAATTTTTTCCCTCCATAAACACCCCCATACAAACTTCCCTATTCTTCTGAACCCCCCTCATTCCCCCCCAATCTCCAAACCATTTAAACCCGCCCCCCCATACTCTCTTTCCCTAAACTCCTGAAAACCTCCCCCCCCTGTAATTTTCCATCCATAACCCGTCCCCCCCTACATCTTTTACCCAATCCCCCTGAACCTCCCCCATGTAATCTCCCTATCCCCAACCTGCCCCCATTTTCCCCTTTTTTTTTCCCCAAAATCCCGATAAACCCTTCCCCCATGTAACTTCTTTATAACCTGTCACCCCCCAAAATCTCTGCTCTAATCTCCTGGGTACCTAAACCCCATTTAATCTTTTATTTAAAAACCTGTCCCCCCATACATCTCACCCTAATCTCTGATTTCCCCCAAACCCTGCAATCTCCATCCATAACCCCCCCATACTCCTGCCCCAATCTCCTGATACTTCCTCATGTAATCCCATCCAAAAAACCTGCCCCCATACCCCTCTCCCCTAATTTCCTGATAACCCCCCTCATGTAATTTTTCCAACCCTAAAACCCCCCCCCATACATCTCTGCCCCCAAAATCCTGATACCTCCCCTCAGGGAATCCATGCATAAACGACCCCCCCCCCATACATCTCTAACCCCAAACTCCTCAATTTCCCTCATGTAATCTTCCAAACCGTAACCGCCCCATACACCCCTGCCCTAATTTTTTCTATTTCCTCCCTGTAGTGCTAGTGAAAAATGTGGTTTTTTGATGTCATAATTTTTTCCCCCTTCCCTTTTTATATTTGCTAAATTTTAATTTCCATTGCGTATAAAAAAACTATAATCACACAAACTTGCATACCTCGTTTATCTCTCAAGCCTGTGACTTCACTGTTAATTTACGATTTTGGGGGGTTCATCTTCGGGTTTCAGAGTGATTTTGTATTCCTTTATTTATACCAGGAGCGGGCTCCCCCAAAGGACGGGGATGAGGTCAACAAAAGAACTCCCCTCATGTAATCTCAATCCAAACCTGCCCCATACCCCTCTCCCCAATGTCCTGATCCCTCCCTCATGAATCCCCCTCCAAAAACCTGTCCCCCCATACATCCTCCCAAATTCCCCCTGATACCTTCCCATTAATCTCCATCCAAAACCCTGCCCCCCCCAAACATCCCTACCCTAATCCCCTGATCCCTCCCTCATGTAATCTCCATCCAAAACCCCTTCCCCCCCTACATCTTACCCTAATTCCTGATACCTCCTTCACGAAATCCCCACCATAATCGTCCCCCAACATCTTACCCTAACTCCTGTACCTCCTTCACGAAATTCTCCACCCATAACCCCCCCCCCCCCATAACCTTAGAAGATGGCGAATCGACAACGAGGGAAAATCGTTTAAAATTTTTCGGGGAAAATTCGATTCGCAAAAAGGGAAAAATTTCTTTGGTTATTCCGAGAACGAATCTTTTTTTTTCAAAAATAGCCCCCCGGGGCACAGGCTTACAGGGCAGAGAACTTGGAGAAAAAACACCCTCAATGACTTGCAGACATGAAGCCAATCAGCAACCACGGGCTTATGGACGTCACAGCCTAAAAAGGGCCCCCATTAAAAAATTTGCCACTTGCAGTGTGTCCCCTTCCACAAGCATCTGGCTGTTGTACAATACATGCACTCGGAAAATAAATCTGTTTTTTGAGCTCGGGGGGTGAAAACCTCCCAAGTGTGTGTAAAAACCCCGTTCCTAAACCCGCTTTTTTTATTTGGGATTTCAATCTGTTCCCCAAGAGCTTTTATCCGTTTATGGGGAATTTGAGTAAAATACGGTTGTATTTTAGCCCCCTAACCCAATTTCCCAAACTCATTCATTCTTAGAGGATTTTTACCCAGTAATTTACCCCTTTTGTTTTTTGTGTAATTGAGTCAAATACAGGTGGATTTATAAAATACAGACTCTTCATTAAACAGTCTGTTGTATTTGTAAATTTTTGATCAAACGATGTCAGACAGAGAGGTGGCGGGGCCCTTCCCACGCGAGGGAAAGGGGTACAAATTTTTCCGGGAGCGGGCAAGAGGTTTGCGCACTAAGGGACTGCAGCAGGGGTACCGGTGAGGCCAGAACTGGGGGTGTCATCTAGGGGGCGTGTGTTGACCAAAAAAACCCAAGGGTTCTTGATTTTTTTACAGGTCATCAACTTCCTCCCAGATGACATCTGAAAACCCAGCCAAGACGGGGGGAACTCAGCACAACCCTTGTTGGAGGCCCCACCTCCCCCCAAACCCCCCCCTTTTCCCCTTTTTGGTTTTCCGCACCCAGAGAGCCTTTGGTCTGGGTCAGGCCACTATACGCAAGGTCGAACTTTTTGAGGCAGCAGCACTACTTTGCAGTGAAATGGGCAGACATCCCTGTTTCTTCAGGGGTGCAAGAATGATGAGGAGAGGGATGGGGGGTTAAAAGTTTTGAGCGATCAATTTGCATCCCGAACCGTTAGGAGAATACAAAATGGGCAAAACTAACTGACGATTACCGATCGAATTGGGGGGGACACATGCAGCGTCACCACCCAGTCGCCTGGCAAAAAAACGGTCTCGAGTGGGGTCCATCCTCCAAAGCAGCACCCCCCAGTCGCAGCATGCCATTTTAAACTGTCAAGGCTCCACCACCTTGAGAAGGGAAGGGGTTTTTCTTTCCCCTTACTACTGCTCCAGATGCTCCGCTCCTCGCCCTCCGTGCCACGTCGTTCACTGAAACGATTGCCACAAGACACAGTAGTGTCCAAACCATCCAAAATTTCAAAACTGACCATGCTTTTGTCCAAGGGGTTGGGACTGCAGTCCCCCCTTTCCAATGGTGGACTCCAGCCTCAGAGAACAATGGGTTGTTTCCGACCATGGGAGGTCCAACGTTATTTTTTTTCAAAAAAGGCATATCAGCCCTTGCTAAATATGTAAACAGAAGGTAGCCAGTCTTGAGCCTTTATGTTCCCCAAAATGCACGGCAGCGCAGACGGTGAAGCTGGGAACTATGGTTGGACAGTCATTCCATTAAGGCCCAATGGGGGGAAAGTGCTTCCTCCAGCCACACCAGCAACTTGACAGGGGATGCGCTTTCTCCTCCACTTTGTCAAACTGCTGTTTCCGCGCCAATGTCCACCTCCTGCTCCACCACCACCTCTGCGTCCACAAGTGCTGCTCTATTAGATCACATGTGCAGAGCAGTGTCACGCAGTTCTACTCTTAGTTTGCCTGGGCGAACGAAGTCTCACAGGGAGGAAAAGCTCCCCTTCACGCAAAAATCGTGTGTGGCTTTCTCCCCGCCAAATGCAAATCGGAAAAACCCCGGGGACGACAATGGAAGGAAAAATGGTGCCACGCTGCACCAAGGAGGGGTTTAGGCCTCGCCGCAGGCACACGTGGGCAATTGGGTTTTCAAAGGTTCCCAAAGTCTTCCCCCCATCGCAAGGCATTCTAAAAATTTTCAAGGAAAAATGGAGCCTTCATCCCTTCCCACAAAGCCAAGCACACCCTCTTAGTAGTAATACAAAATTTTTTATGGCATGAACAGTGTTGTAAGGGTTAAATATTAATGGTTAGTTAATTTATCATAATATGTGTAGATATACTTGATTAATAGATATGGATAATGTTAATGTGATAGAATAAAAAATTAACGGGAATACCCCAGTGCTTTTCCAGAAACAAAATATTTTTGTGCTTTTTTCTTTTGTATATTCAGAGCCTTTTGAATCTAAAACCCCCCCTCTAGGGAGGTTTTTGGTCTCAGCAGATGGACGGGAAAAAACCTTTCCTATCAGTGTGAGAAAACCTTTTTATAAATATAACGTTTTGTTTAAAATGGGGAATATTCAAAAAGGCAGATGGTAAGCGGTAATAACAATAGAAAGGGGAGAACCACAATATTCCCAGGGAAATTTGCATAGAAAAAATAAGCCATGAACAATTATTCCTTGACTAACAATAGAGAAACCCTACTGGCCATTCATAGAATAAGTATAAGAAGACCCGAGCCAAAGAACTTGGAGTCTCTTCCATGGCCAGTGTGAAGCTTGGCCTGGATCCCTCTCTCCTTTTAGCACTACGGATCAAAAACCCATGGGAATTGGCACGGGGCCTTTTTTTGGGAAAAAATTGAAAAAGGAATGCACGCCATAAGCTAACATACTAAGTAACTCTCTTTTTGTTGTAGCCCCAATTTGCTAGTAACATCATTATTTTTTTTTTTTGTATTGTTTTGTTTCATTTTTTTTATTGGCCAAAATTTTTGTGTGTTCTGTTACTTGTTTGATACAGATTTTCTATCATCATTGTAAAATTTTATGTTATTTCTTATGTATTAAACTGATTAGTTAACACATTCTCTGCTGGTGATTATTGAATTGCAGAAACTAAGGTATCCTTAAAAGAACCCTCAGGAGTAAAGTTGAAAATGACACTTCCTGATACACCCTCCTTGAGCTGCAGCGGCAGAACGGCCTCCCCCAACATAGGCTGATATACGATGTTTCCTGTTGTTGGAATTCCAGCCTTCATATGTTACACCCACTGTATGAACAGAGAAAGGCCATTAATGATTTCTTGATGATCCAAGCAGACAGGAGTACTCCCCTGTGTAATTCTGATGTCAGCCAGTGGCAGCTCATGCGTGACACCTGTCGTTTGCCCAGGCCCTTTGAGGAGGCCACGTTACTTGTCAGTCGCCTGGACTATGGAATGAATAACATGATTCCACTGCTTCATGTCCTGGAACAGATGCTGCAAAATCTGTCTGATTCATAAGAATCTTTCTTCACCACCAGGCAGACCCATAATTTCTGGGATTAATTCCCCATCAAGCCAATTATCTCACTATATAGATCTATACTTGCAAACATATGTCACTAGTCTACCTAGTTATTTAAAAGATTCCGGTCAACTCATAGAGCTATTATCTGAACTAGGACCATGTAATAACTGTATTCTTATGACAATGGATGTCAATGCAATATATACGAATATTTCCCATTAAAATAGTTCTAAAATGTGTTCAAAAAGTCCTAAAAACAGGTAATGATCTGACCGTATCGCAGAGGAATTTTCTTTTAACAGGAATGGAATTTATTTTAGAAAATAACTTTTTTTAGATACAATGGTGCCACCTATCGACAAATAAGAGGTACTGCAATGGGCACAAGAGTAGCCCCTTATGCTAATCATTTTATGGGGGCTTTTGAAGCTGATTTTATCTATTCCCATCCAGATTATAAAAAATATGTACCTCTATATAAGAGGTATATAGATCACCTCTTTTTTTTATATGGACTGTTCCCCCCACACCCCACCGATCTCATGGATTCCTTCAGTTTACATCTTAATAATAGTAACTGGGGCATTGGTCTTACCTCACATAGTGACCCTGTTAAAATAGAATTTTTAGATATTGAGATTTCATACCAGCAAGGACTTTTGAGTACAGCCACTTTTTTTTAAAAAAAAGGTAGACACAAATAACTATATTTATTTTAGGATGGTGATTGACTGCACACAGAAACTTTTTATGATGCAAAATGATTCATTTAATCATATATCTATAAATTGCGATATTTACAGGGTCCCGTAAATTTAAAGTCAAAAACGGTTTACTTGACATAATCGACGTTTCGGTCGGCAAAGACCTTTATCAAACAGTCACTAGGAATGAAACATTGAAAAAATTATTATATATCTCAAGTAGTGGAGCTCCAGATCTACATATAAAACGTGCTTTTTTACGACATCCCAAAAATTTCCCCCCTAAGTCAAATGTGTATAAAGCATGACTATATCAAAGACACATTAAAAAAACAATGAAAGGTGTACTAAATAATACTATATAATAATAAACAAAAAACAATAACCAAAAAAAAAAAAAGAGAAAATAACACAAACAAAAGGACAATAAAGCAACAGATTATATATTATTCTAATACAAAATCCCCAATTTTTGCATGCTTCAAGCCCATACAGAAGGGAGAAGAGGCCCCAAAAACCATAAGAAAATAATTGCCATAAAGTAAAAGCCCTTAACCCTAGTTGTAAAAAAAGATTCTTCCCCGGTGTAGTATAGGAAGAGTATAAAAACGGGCCGTAGCCCATGGGGGTAAGGGACCCAGGAAGGATAAGTTGAGCGGGCGCTGGTTAAATAAGCCGGCCTGGCGGGCGAAAACCCGGGGAAGTCGTAGATGTGAGCAACATCCGAAAAAGGGTCAGGGGAATGAAATTAGAACCACACCGGCATGCGCAGTGGGCCGCGACGAGGTGCAAGATAGGAGATAGATTAAAAGTATGAGACTGGGAAGCATGTGGGGGCGATCGCGCCGAGCCATGGAAAGGGACAGAGAATAAAAAAAAAAAAAAAAGGGGGCGCCAGCAACAAAAAGAAAAATTAGATTATGTGGGGGAAGAAAAGGGGTATCGGAAATAATGTATAATAAAAAAAGATAAGGAAAGTGCATGTAAATAAAGAAGACAAAGGGGGGAAAAAAAAAAAGGATAAGAAAAAATTAAAAAGAAAGAAATAAGAAAAAAAGGAAAAAAAAAAAACCAGATAAAAAAAAACGGGGAGATAAAGGGAAAGTTAGGTAAGGAGAAGGAAAAAATAAGGGGAATATAAAGGGAAGGGGCCCAAAACCCTTACCCTGACGAAAGGTGTTTACTGTTGCTGGAAAAAAAGAAAAAACGATAGTTAGAACAAGATTTTCAGAAAAATGTAGTTACATGAAGTAAAATCCTTTCCCTTTTAAAGTCCATTGGGCTGTATGTATTCAACCTGTTACCCAAAAAGGATTTTTTTTTTGTTTAAGAAGGCGGACTGATTACCTCCCCCTGGGGTGGTCCCTAATCTGTTCCAAATTTGGAACCTTAGTTTTTTTACACTTGTGCCCGCTTGTAAAAAATGTTTTGGTTGCAGGGAGCCCTTTTTGGAAACCCACCAAAACGAGGATTAGGGTTTGGGAAAGTCTATCCTTCATACTTGGGGTTTTCCAATATAGTAACCCAAGGGTTTAAAGGGATAAATTTTAAAGTGTGTCAATGTGAAGTACCCCTTTTGTTTAAAACTTTTTTCAGAGCGGATGTTGACAAAATTTTTCTTTAATTTTCCACTGGAGCAAGACAGCAGTGTAAACAGGGGAAAAGTCCCTGTTTAAGTGGGTAAAGGGTTTGGGTGATCCTTTTTTGGATTTCCCTAATCACCCTTAAACCCAATTTGGGGTCCTAAATGTTCTGGGTTTTTTGGAAACAATAAGTCCCCGGATGTTGAAAACCTACAGGGGGTAAAAAACTTGTAGAATCGCCAAGTTTTAAAAATATTGTGGATACCTGTCACCTTGGATGATACTTTGAAAAAGGGTAATTAGTTGACTGGGTATTTGTCGGGGTTTTCTTGATTATGTACTAGAGTTTCCCCCGGGAAAAACCCCTCGGGCGAAATTTTTATAATAGATTCCAATCTATGTTGTCCCCTTGGGGTCAGCCGATCCCCAACCCTCATGAGTTAGATTTTGGAAGGCTTTTTTTACATGGGTGGGGTGGCGCTATTGAAAGTAACAAAACTGTTCTTTTCAGTGGGTTTGGTGTTAGGTCAGTGTTGAAGGAAATTTTCAGGATTTTGTAACAACAATCAGGAAGGTAATTGATGTAGATCTACTGGACCCTGAAATTTTAGTCCCGGGCTAATAGAATTCAACCCTGTGTAAAGTTTTTTAGTGATTCTCATCCCATTCCCTTTACAGAAGTATCATCTATATACCGTTTCCAGAGTGTGACATGCTGTTTGGAAAAGTCATTGTGATAAAAATTTTAACTTTAAAGTGGGACTTAAGGTTAGGTTGGGGGGGGCCCCTATTAGAACCCCCCTAGCAGTACCCCTCCTCTGTGAGTAAAAAATATCACCCTGAGAAAATAGCTTTCCCCAAAAATAAGAGTCAATAAGTCATACAGCACTTCGACCATCCAATGAATCCCAGATTTTTCCCCAAAAGGAGGAGCAGCCTCCAAACCTTTGGTGTTCAAAGGGTATTAAGTTGCTACATCAAAGTTACTAAAATATGCGTTTTCGGAATTTTTCCCGGAATTCAATACAGAAAGAAAATGCCCCGTATGCGAAGATAAGAGGGTGTGGGGTTTATCAATGGGTCAAATTTTTTCCAATACTGTGATATGGTGGGGAAAAATTTAGTCCTTGATCCACAATGGGTTTTACAGGAGGGGCTCACCAACTTTTGTGGCCTTAGGGGGTAGAAAAAAAAGGGGTGCCGGATATTAAAATATTTAAGTAATTGTAAATAGGGGTTTTGATCACTCCTTCGTAGATAATGATCCAAACTTTTGGATTTATCTTAATACGAAAAACCGGGTCGAATAAGGGTGCGTAGGTCGTGGTATCGGAAAGTTGCCTATTCACTTCATCATGATAATCAAATATGTTCATGACCACAACTGCGCCACCCTTATCTTCCGGCTTGATTATAATTCTAGAATCTTTTTTCAGAGTGTCAATTGCTCTGATTTCATCCCCAAAAAAAATCCTTGGTTTTAAATTTAGTATTTTTAATGAAAATGTCAACCCCCTTGTCAAAATTGAGTATGTTTCCAAAAAGGGTGGTAAGTTAGGGGGGGAAAAGACTAGTCCCCTCAACCCGACCCTAATCGACAGGGATTGGGGTTGGGATATTTTGTCTTGCTCCAAAACGGCAAAATGTCCTTTAGCCTAAGGGACGTAAAACAGGTGAAATTCTTGCTGCAAACCCGAAGGTGTCAAAAAGAGGAGTCGGCAAATGATAAACCCTTTTGTAGTACAGAAGTCAACAGGGGGGAAAAAACACGTGAGGAAATATTTTGACAAATTATTATCAGGATTTTTCATTATTTTCCCATCACCATTCACCTGAGAACGGTCACAATCTTTTGGGGATGTATTTGTTATTTCCCGCTTTCCCCCCTAACAGGGCCTTCCTCGGTGGTTTTTCTTTGGGGCTTCCTAAAAAAAAGACCCCTTTTCCCGGGTTTAAACCTTACCTCTTTAGCCTGAATGGAAAAATCACGGTGGGGTTTTTGGTATGTAGCTTGTTTTCTTTTTTCCTTGTTAATCTCTTATTTTAAAGTTCATCTGTGTCCTATAAATTTGGACCGTTTACGATTTTCTAGTAGCTTGCGGTGTTCATTCAAAATCTTCTCCATTTTGGATTTAAGTGAAATAAATTACTCATTTGTGAGGGTGGCGGTTAATTGTTGTTCGATGGGCGTACCCTTTCCCTCTCAGCTAGGACTCTTGTAGGGGAATTGATGTAGGAGAAAAGGGCAAATGAACATTTATTTTAAAAAATTCTCAATTTTTTAAAAGAATTTTTTTATTGTCCGAAAAAGGGTAGGTTGTAAATGGGACCCTAAACCTTTGGGGATCTTTTTCGTTTCTGTAAAAATTCTGAGTGTGTTCGGGGTAATTCATGGCCTATGAGGCGTTTGGACACTCTTTCCCATTCTTTGATATGAAGATCCTTTGCAGGTACTTGAAGGAATTCATTGGATTGTGTTACCTGTGCTATGATATTATTGGCTTGTTCATCACTGTATGTGAAAGTGTCCACAGACATTGATATACGCGGGTGCCAATCTCCAAAAAAGACCAGTATAAAGAAATAGGGGAGGCACACCAATCAGGACAGTCCAGTAAATGGTGCAAGTCAAGGTAGGAACAAGTCCTCCAAATCTAGGATGGTGATTGACTGCACACAGAAACTTTTTTATGATGCAAAATGATTCATTTAATCATATATCTATAAATTGCGATATTTACAGGCTCCAGTAATTCAAGGCAAAAAACAGGTGACTTGACATAATCGACGTTTCGGTCGGCACAGACCTTTATCAAACAGTCACTAGGAATGAAACATATGAAAAAATAATTATATATCTCAAGATAGTGGAGCTCACAAGATCTACATATCAAAATGTGCTATTTACAGACATACCAAATTCTACCCTAAGTCAAATGTGTAGTAATAGCAGCTGACATATATACAAAGACACATATCAAAAACAATGCAAGGTGTACTCAATATATACATATATCTATGCACCTCGTCGCGGCGCCACTGCGCATGCGCGGTGTGGTTCTAAACTACATTTCCCATGAGCGCCTTTGTCCGGATGTTGCGTCATCATCTGACGACTCCGGTTGTACGCCCGCCAGCGCCGGCTTATTTATACCAGCGCCAGACTCAACTTATCCATTCCTGGCTCCCTAGACCCTCATGGGCTACGGCCCTGTTATATACTCTCTCCTATACTACACGCGGTAAGAATCTTTTGTTACAACTAGGGCGTAATAGGGCATTTTACTTTATGGCATATTATTTACTTATGGTACTTGCGGGCTCATATCTCCATTCTGTATGGGCTTGATACGCATTGCATAAATTGGCATTGTGTATTAGAATAATAATATATATGCTGTTGGCTTTATTGTCCTTTTGTTTTGTGTTTATTTTCTCTTTTGTCCTTTTGTTTCTAGGTTATTGTTTCTTGTATATTCATGTATATATGTATATATTGAGTACACCTTACATTGTTTTTGATATGTGTCTTTGTATATATGTCAGCTGCTATTACTACACATTTGACTTAGGGTAGAATTTGGTATGTCTGTAAATAGCACGTTTTGATATGTAGATCTTGTGAGCTCCACTATCTTGAGATATATAATTATTTTTTCATATGTTTCATTCCTAGTGACTGTTTGATAAAGGTCTTTGCCGACCGAAACGTCGATTATGTCAAGTCACCTGTTTTTTGACTTGAATTACTGGAGCCTGTAAATATCGCAATTTATAGATATATGATTAAATGAATCATTTTGCATCATAAAAAGTTTCTGTGTGCAGTCAATCACCATCCTATATTTGGAGGACTTGTTCCTACCTTGACTTGCACCATTTACTGGACTGTCCTGATTGGTGTGCCTCCCCTATTTCTTTATATTTATTTTAGTAGTGCTCATCATAAACCGTGGATCTCCAATATACCCTATGGACAATATAGGAGAATCAGAAAAAACTGTTCCGATGATCATACATTTAAAAATCAAATTGAACTATTAAGAAACCGTTTCCTTGAAAAAGGCTATCCTCCGAATTACTGGATGAGGCTGAAAAAAAAAAGACTGCACTCCTGAGACAAAAGGATTGTCTATACTATAAAAAGGATAACTAAAAAAGATTTTTTTAAAGAAACTTTGGGAGCTTACAGTAAATATTCCATAATAACACAATATAACTCGTCACATATGCAAATCAAACAAGTACTCCAAAAACATTGGCATATAGTCCGTGGGGATCCTTTCCTACAACAAATACTACCTGAACGCCCCAGTTTGATTTTTAAAAGAGCCCCTAATGTCAAAAATATGGTAGCTCCAAGCTTAATTCAAGGGCCAAATGAAGGAAGTATCAGTACAACTCAAAACCCAGTGAGCCGTCCATGTGGGACAAGTTCGTGTCTCTGTTGCGCCTCCAATGTCACCGCCACACATTTTACTTCTAATACTACCAACACCACATTTAATATGAAATTTAAGTTGCAAAAGCAACTTTGTAATCTATATAAGTGAATGTGTCAATTTTGCATGCAGCATACGTTTATCTCGGCTGACCAGCGAGTGGAGGACTGGCATTCATGATGATGCGCTAACAATATATACGTGGTGGTGAGTACCTCGTGTTTTTTGCTGATAAGTGAATGTGACTGCAAACTCCAGTATACAGGCAGAACCACCCGCCTGCTACACTTGCATTGGAATGGACATAGATCCTGTATTAGAAAAGGTGATACACAACAAAGTGTAGCCAAGCACTTTAACCCCTTCTCGACATTGGACGTATGCATACGTCCTAGTGGGAAGTGCGTTCCCGCAAATGGACGTATACATACGTCCTGGCGATCGTGCGGGCTTACGGGCGAGCCGCGCACAATCGCGACATGGAACCAGCGGTAAATTATCGCTGGCCTCATGCCGCATCACCCGCGGCCGGAGCGCAGTGTTTAAGCCCTTAACTCCGACGATCAATTAAGATCGTCGGAGCTAAGGTGCAGGCAGGAGGATTGAGCCCCTCCTGCCTGCTCCTCAGCGCGTTGCAGCAGCGACCGCTTACCAGACGGCCTCAGGAACTGAAGATCACTTCCCGGGGCCGTCTGTGACGTAAACGATGCCCACAATGCATTGTGGGCATCGTGACTGACAGTTGTCATGGCGACCAGTACACAGCAGCAATACTGTGTACTGGCCTGCCTTATAACCACAATCTGAAGATTGCTGTTATAAATCCCCTATTGGGAAAAGTAAAAAAAAAATTAAAAAAAGTGTAACAAAGTAAAAAAAAAGTGAAAAAAGTAAAACACAAACACAAAAATTAACATAAAAACACATACACCGCCCTTTTCCCCTTTACAAATGCCCCCCAAAAGATCAAAAATAAATCAAGTACCCATATTTTGTATCGCCTCCTGTGTAACGACCTATCCTATAAATATGTCATATTAATTAACCCGTACGGTGAACGCTGTTAAAATTGAAAAAAAAAAAAGAATTTGTACCAATTAAAACGTCAGTTCATCCCGTAAAAAAAAAGTCCTTACACGTCTCTGTATACGGAAAAATAAAAAAGTTATGGTTCTCAGAAGACAGCGATTCATGAAAAAACACTTTTTTTTAAAAAAGTGCTTCAACACAAAAAAACTATATAAATTGGGTATCGCCATAATCGTATCGACCCAGAGAGTAAAGCTAACTGGTCATGGATACTGCACGGTGAGCGCTGTTAAAAATAAAAATAAAAACCACTCCTAAGCTCCCAAGTGTTTTAGGGCAAAAAAATTATGAGATACTGGAAAAATATCAAATAGGAGGTATTAGTTGATACAGTAGGCAAGCTCGCAAGCCCCGGCAAGGCTCCTCATTTCTTGCGAGTCCCTAAAAATAAAACCACAGAAAAAATGGGACATAAATTACCAAAAAACTACAAAGCTACCATCACTGCTCAATGGCTGGGAGATGCACTGAGTCAGTATAGCTTCCTGCCATTGAGGAGTAATCGTAGCTTTGTAGTTTTTTATATGTATAGCTCCTTTTTTTTCTATTGTTGCATATATCCCATTGGGAGCGCTGTAGTTTAGAATAAGGCTAATTTTTTTCATATAGCTCAGTATTAGATAGAGTCGCCCGTTTTTTTTCAGCGGCTCCTTCTATATTTTTTTTCCTTCTCCTTTCTTTGGTTTTACCATTTTTTTTTTTTAATTATCTTTATTCAAACCGCATATAAGAAGTGTACAACACACTAAATACAACGGGAATAATAGGGAATAGGTAGAAGAGACATAACCTCGTACAATATATATCTTATATCCACAGTCCAAGGTCAGATAATGCATAGTGTACAAATGGGATATATCTTCAATGCAGTCATTTTCTATTTTCTTTCCTCCACCCAATCCCACACCAACGTAGGCTATTCAAATCACCGTTGTGTTCCGAGAGGACATGACGCACCACGAGGGTGTCTCTAGCATGGCGGATGTCTTGCACGGTGCCTGGTCTTCAGGCTTTGAAGGTTTGTGTATCCTATGTTCGTATCGCATTCCTTCTGCGCATGCGCCGCTGTTGCTAGGGACGCATCTTGTTCCTGGCCGCGTGTCACCGACGAGCGTCCATGACGTCACTCGGGCGCCATCATGCGCGCCTTTATATTCAACACACCGCGCTCGTTCGGCGTCTCCTTTACTCAGCCACTGCTAGGACACCTTTACAGGGTGCATCTATATCTATTCCAGAGTTTTATAGGGATACATACACACCCACTGGTCTCCCAATTCTGTATGTGTTTTTTGAGGTTCGCAGTGTTTGCATTAGTATGCTTTTTATTCTATCTATATTAAAGGTTATGTTTTAAAGCCATTTTTTCCTTAAATTGGTTTTTGCTTGTGGCTCTGGAGGAATTTGCTAGTTTTTCTATACCCACTACATTTGTGGGGTCTGGGTCTTTTCAGATAGTACAAATGGTTAAAAGGCCATCCCTCCCCTCCACCCTCCGTAAAGCCCTGTCCGGATCCTCCCCGCCCCCCGGCACCCCCACCAGGTTTTCGGGGTAAGGTGTGGGCCTATGGGCGTCTGTATCCACTGGTTAACGGAGGACAGTTAGTCCGTGTTATGGCCATGTGGAACTAGGTGTGCTATGTTATTAGTCGAACTCCCCATATGAGCATTTAGATATTTATAACCATGGTTTCTAGACTAGTTATTAGCAGATTGATCATTGCCTGGTCCTCCTGGTCCCTCCCTGTTATTCTTGTAGCCAACGGGCCCTTCCCTAACAATCGCTGCTCTAGATACCAGGGTGTCAAAGCAAAACAAGTTTCGTAAGTTTGTTTGGCACTGGGTGGTAAGTATAGCATAACCACTCCCCACGTCTGGAAAAACCGCTTCATTCTCTTTTCTTTATGTTGAGCGGCCTCCACCCAATCCATACGCAGTAGAAATAGACATTTTTCCAGAAATTGTTTAAAAGTTGGACCAATGGGTTGGAGCCACACCTGTAGTATAGCCTTTCTAGCCGACGCTGCCAGCATATGTGATAAACGAGTCTCCCTGTATGGATGATCAGATACTTCCTCCTCCCCGCATCCAAAAATTGCCCAAGCTGCATTAATTTTGAAGTCAGGCATGAAACAACTACGTATACAACGCTCCACTAGCCGCCAGTAATTTTGAATTTCCGGACATGTCCAGAGGCAGTGGTAGAGGTCCACTACAGCGGAACCACACTTGAAGCGTCCACTGGAGACATATCTTCCCATTTTAAATCCCTTTATTGGTGTCAAGTACGCATTGTGTATGACTTTGAGGTCCATCTCAA
Source organism: Phyllomedusa bahiana (assembly GCA_025379985.1). Taxonomy (NCBI): domain Eukaryota; kingdom Metazoa; phylum Chordata; class Amphibia; order Anura; family Hylidae; genus Phyllomedusa; species Phyllomedusa bahiana. Next base: position 18,004 of record JAODAL010025207.1, read on the forward strand.
CGTAGAGCGTCGACGGTAAGTATTTATACGTTTTACCCACCGTGTCCAAGACACGCTTTGGGGACAGCTCTGGATCCAAGCATTCCCATTTAGTCAATTGTGAGGGGACTGTCGAGTAATCCAATATCCACAGTATATACCCATTGATTGAGGACAGATGCTAAATGCCTAGTTGCTGGTGTTAGTATAACCCTTTCAAACTCCAAAGCCCACTCTGCCTCTGTCATGTGCTTTAATACTGACACACAATAACTACTGGCCTGGAGATAATTGAAAAACGGTATTGCTGAGTCTGGGTACAGTCTTTGCAATTCCCCATACGTATACGGTTGGCGTGTGGACGCATTCACCCACTGACTTAGGGATCGAATACCTTCTCGGTGCAGCCTTTTAAACACCCCACTAAGTTTTCCATTTTGAAATCCCGGGTTACATGCCAGGGAGAGATGCCCAGAATAGTTAGGGGACATATGTTTTTGGTTTCGAATTTTATTCCACGGCCTCCACACCGGCATCAGTAGGATGTTAGAGCGGATGTCTTCCGGGATTTGCCCAAATGGCAAATGTAAAAACTCCATTAAGGGTATATTCGGCAAAAATAGACAGTCCAGAGAGCTGCTGGTGAACACCTCGGTGTTCTGCATCCAATCCGTCATATAGCGACTAGTTGCTGCCAGGTTGTAAAGTCTTATGTTCGGAAACCCGAGCCCACCATTTCTTTTGGGTTGACACAATATATGTAATGGGATACGTGCCCACCTCCCACCCCATATGAACATATCTGCGCTGCCAAGATTGCCCCAGATGCCACCCTGACACTCCGGACCGAGTGTCGTCCCAAAACAAATCCCGTTTGGCATGGGTGTGAAATATCAGAGAGGAAAACATGGAATCGGTTAGCAATAATAATTTGTAATCGTGGTTAAGTAGGGAGATGGGCCTATATGATGTCAAAGTGGGATCCTTGTTGGGTTTCAAAAGTAGAGTGGTCCTTGAGTCAAAGAAGGACTCCACCGCACGGGAACTGAGAAAAATGTCATTGAATAGTTGGGTTAGGTATGGTGCCACTTCAAATTTGAGGATTTTATAAAACTCGGCCGAAAATCCATCCGGCCCTGGGGTTTTCCCGTTAGAAGTTGTGGCAATGGCAGTGTACACCTCTTCTTCCGAGATATCTCTTTCTAAGTATGAGCGTTGGTGCTCGTTATACCTGGCATGGGAAGTTTATCCAAAAAATCAGAAACCTCCAACTCATTATAAGGGTTAGCCCGATATAATTCTTCATAATAATCCACACATGCTGCTTTTATAGCTTTTGCCTCTCTAAGTATACGATTGGAACCTGGGCACCTAATCGACACTATGGGTCGCTGTGCTTTCCATGGTTTTGTCATTCTAGCCAGCAGCGCGCCTCGTCTTCCACCCCACCGGTAAAACTTATTCTGTACCGCCTTAACATGCCACACGGCCTGTCCCTGCAAGAATGTCTCCAACAGATCTCTGGCCTCCCTGTAGTGTTCTTTCGTTTGTGGAGTAGCAGAGGTCATATGTGCATCCTGGGCAGCTCTCAACCTGGCATGCAGCATCTTACATTTTTCGTTTAATGCTTTACGCTTTGCGGTGACATAACCGATAACGTTGCCCCTCAGCACAGCCTTTGCTGCCATCCACAGTAAAGGGACATCGTTAGCATGAACCGCGTTGTCTTTCAAATATTGTTTCCAGTGGGTGCGCAGAAAGTCACGGAATTCCTCAGAATCATATAACTAGGAAATCTCCACATCTTGGCATTGTGAGGGAAATCAGGTCTGCTAAGGGTCAACGTTATAGGTGCATGATCCGATCTAGTTATCGGTTGAATGTCCGACCTAACCACCTCCGAACTCAGAGAGACCGACACCATTGCTAAATCAATGCGCGAAAAGGTGTCGTGTGCCGCCGAGTAGAATGTGAAGGTCTTTTCGGTCGGATTGGTAGCCCTCCAGTGATCAAAGATTTCTAAAGTATCAGTTAACAAGAGTACTGATGGGTGTGTAGCATCTCTCTCCAAGGTAGAGCCAGACCTGTCCCATTTAGGGTTTGGTGCTAAATTGTAATCACTTAGTACTATCAAGTTTGTGTGGTCCCTCTGGAGCAAAAACCCAACAACCTCCGCATAGAAAGTGTCATTCGGTTGATTTGGCGCATAAAGATTGAAGATGGTGTAAAACTTGTGAGCTACCTGTACTTTGAGATAGATAAAACGACCTTCCTCATCTATGTGCTGATCCACTATATCTTGGACCAGCCCTTTTCTGAAGTAATTGGCCACTCCCCTCGATATGGTTTTATCAGTGGCTACCAGAGGAGGATCCAACCACGGTGCCCGCAAGTGGACATAGCTATCCGTCTTCCACTGGGTTTCCTGCAGGCAGATGATGTCTGCCTTCAGGTTTTTGAGCTGTGAGAGAACCTTCTGCGTTTTTCGGGTTTATTTAGCCCAGCCACATTCCACGAGACGATGTTTAGTGTAGGGGGTACGCCCTCCTTGTCCTCAGTTACTATAGCACTGCTCATCCTGTATCCCTGAAGGGGGGAACATTACCTAGTGAGCAGTTTGAGAGATGGTAGACCATGATGTCCCAGCCTGCACCCTGAAGGAGGGGGGCGGCATGTCGCCACCGCACGAAAGGAGAGACCCGGACAGAACATTCCCAACCCAAACCCAGATACCACCCATCGTAAAAACAGAGACAATAGCAACCAGTTAGTCATAATCGCCAACATGGCAACCTAGAACTCCCATACAGCCTCTACTTGCTGTATTTGTTGAACTTTACCATTTTGTTTTACTCGTTACATTCGGGTAACATTTACAATAACACATCAGGGTAAGTGTTAAAACCTGCTCTAAACATTTCTTCTCTAGAATCTACACTTTAACATCTTCGCTAATCCACCCCTGGCAATAAATGTCTGGCCGCTTCCTCCGGCGATTCATATGGGTGTACCTGCCCATTTTCATGCACTCTTAATTTCGCAGGGTATGCCAGTTGAAACCGAACATTGTGGTCATGTAAATGTTTGCAAACAATATGAAAGGCTTTCCTCTTAAGGGACATCTGGGTCGAGAAATCCTGGAAAATCCGTACACATTCCCCTTTGACCTGAAATCCCGCTTCTGCCAGTAAGACCACGGGAACTGTTCCTTAATGGTCCAATTATGGAAGCGTGCTATGACTGGCCTGGGTCTCCTTCCCTGTTCTCTTCGCGCCCCAAGCCTGTGCACCCTTTCGATAATCAGAGGGTCCTGTGGAAGCTCCAGCTCCAAGGCAGGTGCCACATCTTTGACAAGATACATCGCCAGCTGATCAGGGGAAACTAGTTCAGGGATGCCAACGAAGCGCAGGTTGTTACGGTGATCCCTGTTTTCCAGGTCCTCTAGTTTAACCTGTAGGGCCTCGATGGACGCGCCATTAGTTCTGGCAGTATCCCCAATTCTTGCAACATCTTCCTCTACAGCAGTGTTTCTCAACTCCAGTCCTCAGGACCCCACAACAGGTCATGTTTTCTGGCTTTCCTTAGCATTGCACAGGTGATTTCATTATGCTGCACAGGTGATTTCATTATGCTGCACAGGTGATTTCATTAAAGGTGATTTCATTATGCTGCACAGGTGATTTCACTATGGTCAGTGCATTCTGTGGGAGATCCTGAAAACATGACCTGTTGGTGGGTCCTGAGGACAGGAGTTGAGAAACACTGTTCTACAGAAACTGCTCTAGACTCTAAGTCAGCTACCTTTTGGGAATTAGCGGTGATTTGAGAAAGAGCCGCATTTATTGAGGCCTATATAAGGTCAAGCCTTCTAAATCTGGCAGTATTAGTCTAGTGACTTCCTGTGCCAGAGAGAGAGCTTGTGTTGATGTCTCCCCGCTCACAGCCCCGATTTTGGACCCGGGGGGCTTAGTCACCCTCTTCAGTCTGGCATGCAGGGGACGTTGGTGCCATAGTAGACGGAATTGGAGCTCCCAACTGTGTGTTTTATGCCTGCGTTGATTGCTGTGCACTTTGTTGGGGTGAGGCTTTGTATTTAGGGGGGGGCCGGGGGTTTTAAATCTACTGTGGTGGTTTTGGTGGGTTTTTTTTTGTAAATACTCCCCCGGCCCTGCGTAGAATGTATGAGCTGGCGCTCAAACGAGGAAGATTTTTTCAGGGGGAGTAATTTCCAGGAAATTTTTTTAAAAATTTTTGAGCAAATTTCCAACGTCACTGTGTTTTTTTCGTTACCCCGGTTTTAAGATGAATGTTATTTAGAGGGTAAAATTAAGATAAAAAAGGTTTTGGCTGTTTTGGGGATCCAAAACCCCACTTTAACATACTGTCTCCCTGAGAAAATCACTCCATGGAAGATTTAAGGTTCGGTCTTAAGGGAGATTTTAAAAAAACTCAAGGGAAGGAAGGAATGGGAATAAAATTTAAAGCAAAAATTTAAACTCTCAAAATGGGTTAAATATTCTGCCGCTTCTGTCAACTATGTTGAACGTGAGTCAACAAAAACTCCCCTATTGCCCCTTTAAGATAAGGAAAAAAATTATGATCGGTCCCTTCCGCCTCAAAGTTTTTCCCGATTTTTGATCTTGGTTTTTAAAACTTTTGCTATATTGCATTTTGTTATTTTAAAAATTCTAAAATCCTTGAAAATCCAGGCTTTTTTGTAAAAAAGCGTGTATTTTTATTTTTTGTAAACCGTTGAAAAGGGGGCAGTCCTTCGAAAGCTCAATCAAATAATCATTACCGTAAAAGGTATCACCTGATTTCTTCATCTTTACTACTTTCTATGGCTAACAGGTAAAAACATTTTAAAACTGGGTCCTTGTAAAACCCCCTTTTTCTGGTTTTATGTATATCAGAGGGGTTTCAAAAACTGCCAATTAGGATCTGGAAATAATACCTCTGCAGTGTTTTTCTGACCTCTAGTGGGATTAGGAAAAATAAAACCAAATTTTTTTTGTATTTCACAGGCCCAAAACAAAAAAAACAGAAACTATCTGGACCCACCCCTTTCCTGGGAGTGCCCCATGCGCCCCAAAAACTCCTCGCCTTGGGCCCCCAAAGAGGCAACCGTTAAGGGGGTTTTTTTTTTCCCGGGATAAATTAGAAGGGGCAAAGCATGGTTTCCCCTCTATTCGCTCGTAGCTGTCCCCCTTTTTATTTAATCACAAAGGGCCTGCGTGCTCCGAGGCTGCCAGATGTGGCCCCTTTAAAAAGCAAAGGGCCAGAAGAAGGGCGGGGGAGTCTTTAGCCTTTTTCTTTCCCTTTTCAGTGCACCCGCTGCGGTAGATTGGTGGGAGGCCCTGAAATAGAGAATAAAACCCTGCGTGGGGAAAAGGGGGGGGGGGTTTAAAAAAGCGAAAAGTTTTTAAGGGGGCGTTCCCCCTCACCTTGGGGCGGGGGGTTCACATTTGGGGGGTTTTAGAAACACAAAAGGGGTTAAATTTTTTCCTTTCAGGCGAATAGCAACAGGGTTTAAAGGCAAACTATGGCAGTTTTGGGGTTTGTTCCAAAATCCCTTTTCTCCGGTTTTACCATTTTTTTATTTTTTTGTTTTCCTTCCTTCAATATTGCTTCAATGCATCATGGGGGATGGCGCCCTATAGACTTCTGTTTGATTCCATAGTAAAATACAGGACGGAGCAGCTCGGGCCCAAATTAAATTTTTGTTTTTCCCCCCCTTGGTTTTATCCCCCTTTAAGGTTTTTTTTTTTCCCGTTTTTTTGGGTCTTTCTACTTCAGTTATAATTTAACCCGTGCATTGCCCCCCACAGACTTTAAAGGGGGTTTTTAAATTTAAATAAAAAATTTAGGTGGGGAAACTTGAAAATGAAATATCGAACATTTTTAAACCCTTTTATCATTATTTTAAAAAATTTTGCAAAACCCTTTTTCCTTTAGCGGCTTTTTTAGTGATTTCCCTTTTTTACAGCTCATTTTCCCGGGGGTACGACCCGGGGGTCCTCAGTCCTGGCCCCCACATTCTCAGACATCACCTCTCCCCTCGGGAGCTACTGAGCCCCTTAAAAACCCCCCGGTGCTGCCACTCTACTCCCGTCCTCTGTGGTCCTTAGTAATTACTCAAACTGTGCAAATAAATAAAAAAGAAACCTCAATGAGGTCTGTGCATTGATAAAGAGAAAAAAAATCCACAGGTTTGGTTCCTGCAGGGATTTGAACCTCGGATCCTTGTGCTTGGAGGCAAAAGCTTTACCTCTCAGCTACTCGCAATGCTTTACATAAACAGACCTTTCTTTGACTACAGACAGGAAAGGCCTGGTGATGTCATACTGCTGGGTCACATGATCTGCAATTCAAACAAATCACACCCACCCCCTTCTGAGCACACAGAGCTGAAGAGCCGGAGGAGGAGGTATGAAATGAGATTGTGGCAAAACCCCTTTAACAGGGCGCCCTCCTCTTCATAGTATAACATAGGACGGAGCAGCTCGGTTTTCTATTGGTCCTTTCCTCTTCCCTCTTCTTCTTCATCCAATCACGCTTCTCTTTTCCCTTATTGGTTTATTTGGAATCCTCCAATCCTCTCACGAGCGCACCGCTCCATAGACCTCTAAAGAGTTTTCTTCCCTCCATAGGATAACATAGGACGCAGCAGCTCGTCTGCTCATTGGCTCGTTCAGTTTTCCCTCCTTTCTTTTAGCCAATCACGGTCCTCTATGCCACTTCACATAGCTTGTCCGTGTGTCATTGGCTGTCTTTCTCTCATAGACTATAATGGGGTAAAAGTAGCTCGCCATCTGATTGGCTGAAACATACCTCCCTCGTTCTTTCCTCCAATCAGCTTTATTCTTTATTCCTATCCCGCTCGTCCTTTGATTGGCCGTTTAGTCTTAATGTGTTTTTTAACACTGTTTTTGATTGGTTTCACCAATCCCAGTCCGTCTGTCCTTTTAAATACACGATCTGTTCACTCCTTTTTATCTAACACTTGTTTATCTGAGGAAGCAGCGCGAAACGCGTTGTGAGTGTGCTGCATCTGAGGTTAACACTGTTTCATCAATTTGTAAATGGAATATAAGCCTTTATTATATCCCATCCCTGTTCACCACGAGGGTTTCTTCTTCCTTGAAACGAGGGCCGGGTCCATTTTTCTTCACCACAACTCTGCTGCACTCACACACTCAACTCTGCTACACTCACACACTCAACTCTGCTGCACTGGCTGAACACACTCAACTCTGCTACACTCACACACTCAACTCTGCTACACTCACACACTCAACTCTGCTACACTGGCTGAACACACTCAACTCTGCTACACTGGCTGAACACACTCAACTCTGCTACACTGGCTGAACACACTCAACTCTGCTACACTCACACACTCAACTCTGCTACACTCACACACTCAACTCTGCTACACTCACACACTCAGCTCTGCTACACACACACTCAGCTCTACTACACACACACTCAGCTCTGCTACACACACACTCAGCCCTGCTACACACACACTCAGCCCTGCTACACACACACTCAGCCCTGCTACACACACACTCAGCTCTGCTACACACACACACTCAGCTCTACTACACACACACACTCAGCTCTGCTACACTCACACACTCAACTCTGCTACACTCACACACTCAACTCTGCTGCACTGGCTGAACACACTCAACTCTGCTACACTGGCTGAACACACTCAACTCTGCTACACTGGCTGAACACACTCAACTCTGCTACACTCACACACTCAACTCTGCTACACTCACACACTCAACTCTGCTACACTCACACACTCAACTCTGCTACACTCACACACTCAACTCTGCTACACTCACACACTCAACTCTGCTACACTCACACACTCAACTCTGCTACACTCACACACTCAACTCTGCTACACTCACACACTCAACTCTGCTGCACTGGCTGAACACACTCAACTCTGCTACACTGGCTGAATACACTCAACTCTGCTACACTCACACACTCAACTCTGAGAAACAGGGAAGAAAAAACAAAGGGGCCGCACAATAGTGAAATATGTTTGGAAAAAAAGGCAGATTAAAACACATGTAGGTGTGCTCACCTCTTGAGGTTGCGCTCCTATTTTAGAGGCACAACTCTCATAAGCGCTAACAGGGCTTTGTGGTGCTGTAGCCCTTATCACGGCAGCCTCTGGTCTCGTACAGTACGGCGCTCGGATGAACGCCGAATGGATCTGGAAGCAGGAGAAAAAATGGCGGACCCGGCGCATGTGCAATTTCCAATAGAAGCCAAGAGTGCTGGCTAAAATTTAAAAATGTCCTTTATTCTTAAAAAGTGCAGGGGTGATGTGCCCTCGCACCATTAAAAACATAGACAATATGTTTTTAATATGTTTTTAATGGTGCGAGGGCAGATCACCTCTGCACTTTTTAAGAGTAAATGACATTTTTAAACTTTAGCCAGCACTCTTGGCTTCTATTGGAAATTGCACGTGCGCCGGGTCCACCATTTTTTCTCCTGCTCCACACACTCAACTCTGCTGCACTCACACACTCAACTTTGCTACACTCACACACTCAACTCTGCTGCACTCACACACTCAACTCTGCTGCACTCACACACTCAACTCTGCTGCACTCACACACGCAACCCTGCTACACTCACACACTCAACCCTGCTGCACTCACACACTCAACTCTGCTACACTCGCACACTCAACTCTGCTACACTCACACACTCAACTCTGCTGCACTCACACACTCAACTCTACTACACTTATACACTCAACTCTGCTGCACTGGCTGAACACACTCAACTCCGATACACTCACATACTCAACTCTGCTGCACTCACACACCTAACTCTGCTGCACTCACTCACCCAACTCTGCTACACTGGCTAAATGGAAGCTGAAAGAAAAATTGTGATCTCCGGCGCTCCACTATTAAAACCAAGAGGTTTTTTCGGATTCGACGCAGTTGCCCATACGGAATATTCTCCTTCCAGGGGCGATGATGAGCACTATTAAAGTGGATGTAGCTATTACTATCAACAGAAATAAATAGGAAAAAACAGGATTTTGCGGCGCACGTAACAACCGGTTAAAAATCCACTTCAAAATGTATAATATGAAGTGTTCTGTTTTATTCAAACAAGCGAGGAGACATTATTCTGCCCGCTGCATAAAATCTAACAGACGCTGCTATAGCCTCACATATCTAGCACAACTAAATCAGGTTAGAAGCCATCTTTTCTTCCATATAACTGAACACTATTTACTTCACTATTTGTGCGCTCTTTCTGTCTCTTTTTTTCTTCGGTCTATTACTATCAACATCTTTAAAATGAGTTGCCGTCTGGAAGGAGCCCTTCTCAAGGGTTATTTCTATATCCAGAAATTCTAGTTGTTTCTCACTAAATTTAGAGGTAAATTGTATACCCCAGGTGTTGTTGTTTAGATCGTTAACAAAATCCTAAATGGTACTAGGTGGTCCTGACCAGATAAACAAAAGGTCATCAATATATCTTTTGTATAATGTCACATACTTATAAAGAGAGTGGGGATAGATATATTTGGACTCAAAAGACCCCATAAAAATGTTTGCGTAGGAGGGCGCAGCTCGTGTGCCCATTGCAGTTCCACGTATCTGTTTATATGTGGCACTATTGCATTGAAAGAAATTATTGTTGAGAATAAAGTGCATTCCTTCCTTAAGAAAAATCTTCTGTAAAGTGGGCATTTCTGTATCTGTTGTCAGAATTTCCTCTACACATGTTGTCCCGAATTCATGTGATATGTTCGTGTAGAGGGCAGATACATCTAATGTTAAAAGGATATAATTTTCATTAGGAGGCAAATTACTTAAAAGTTGGATCAATTGCCCCGAATCTTTGAGGTAGCTTGGAAGTTCAATCACATGTGGCTGTAAAAATAAATCAATGTAGTGTGACAAGTTACTAGTCGGGGCATTGATCCCAGAAATGATGGGTCTACCTGGGGGTGTGGTCATATTTTTGTGTTTTTGGTAAAAAATAAAAAAAAGGAAAATTGGGTTCATTAACAAACAGAAAACTTTTTTCTTTCTTATTTATAATGCCTTTAGACAGGGCCTCATTCAAAAAATTTTGGAGATTATTTTGTACCTGGGGAAAGGGGTCTTCTTTACATATCTCATAATATAGAGTGTCTGACAGTATCCTATTTGCCTCTTTATGGTATTGGTCTTGGTCCCTGAATCCTTTGACCAATCACGGGGGCCCGAGTATTTTTTTTTTCCCCCATAGGAAAAATTGTATTGGCGTGTTTTTCTTTGGGTTTGGCTTGAGCGACCCCCCCGGGGCCCTACCCCAAAAAAGGTTTACAAAATAGTTTCCCTAAAATTTATGAGTTGAGAGGGGTTTCCCCTTTTTGTGCCTCTTTCTTTTTAAAAATCTTTAAAGGGAGATCTGTAGAGCGCCGTCCACTCTCCTATTATTGGAGAGAGTGAGAGCAATGTAATAAATCTACTAACAAAGTGTCTCGGGACGCAATACTCCCCGCGCCTCCTTTTTTTTTCTGGGAAAAAAATTAAAAACCCCCTAGAGCCAGAAGATTTAAAAAAAAGTAAAGCTGTAGTAATTACGGGGACCTGGGATTTTAAAATCCAAAATGTATAAAGTGTCAACATTTAATATATTTAAAGAAAAAAACAACGCTTTTTCGCGAGCAACGTACCCGCTTCATCAGGTTATACAACAAACAATACAACTGTCAGTATTTAAAAGGACCACGGGATGAAAGCGAGGTCCTGAGGGCGCGTCAATTCAAAAAAACAGAAACTTTAAAAGATACAAACAAAGGAGAAACATAGCAGCTAAAATAAACACATGTTAAAATATGGTGAACGCATGAATAAAAACATATTATTCAAAAATACATATATAAACAAGTATGTATATAGGAATGACATTATACGATAACCTCTTGTAATTCTTTTAAACCCGGTGGGTGGGGACCCTCGGACCACCGCAAGCGATTATAGTTAAGCCCGCCAGGGGGGGAGTTTATGTACCCCGGGGGTTTTTTTAACCAGACCCTGCTGCAAGCGGGATGGATTTTCCTGCGGGTGGGGGTTTACCAGGTCCTCCCCCTGACGTGACTTGCTTGCGATGGCGGAAGGGGAAGCGAGGTCCCAAATTTTTAGTCGGGGGCAGGGGGGAAGGTCAGGGCAGGGGCAGAGGTTTGGGGGTGAAAAACGCAGGGGGTTTCTGGAAACACGGTGTGGGGGGAAAAATAAATTTTAAAGGGAAACGCTTTCTCAAAGGCTTGGGAAAACCCATAGATCCAGAAGGAAGTCCCGCTGAGTCCCCAAAAATGGGGGCAGCCCCTGGCAACCAGCCAATTATCGGGGCCTGGCCCTTTAAATTTACCAGGCGAGCGCCGGCGCATGCGCGCTAAGAAGGGCCCATGCGCCCCTGGGGCCGGGCAGAGGGCGCGGACAGGCAGGAACGGGTGGGTTTGAGGGGGTTTGGGGAACAAAGCGCCCCCGGGGGCAGCAACGCCCCCCGTCCCGGGCAGGGACCCCGGAGAGGAGGACGGGTGCCCCCTTGGGGGCCCGCGGGCTGGAGCGCGGGCGGCTCGCTACAGTACCCCCCTCCCCCCCTTTTTAGGCCGAAGGAACCCTTGCAAACAAGATCCTGGTCCAAGATTTTTGTTTTGGGTTTTCCGGACCTCTCTTGGGGGACTGAAGCCCCTTCAATAAACCCAGGAAAAAAACCGTTTCCCCCGGGGGTTTCTTCGGGCCCAAGTTTTTCCTTAACCTCAAATTTTCGGGGGGGACTTCCCACCAGGGGGGGAAAGAAAATTTTTTTCCGAAAAACCCCTTTTTTTCAAGCCGGGGGGCTTTAGGAGGGGGGAGGGGGAAGGGGGTTGGAATCGGAGAGGGGGGGGTTTGGAGAGCTTGTAGCCCCCGGATTAAGCTGATGGGGGCCCCCAAAAAAGGCCCCCAAGAAAAACGCGGGCCCCAAATTTAAATAGCTGGGGACTTGAGGCATACGTATCTGGAAAAAAAACCAGGGATTTTTAATCCCCGGCGGGAAAATGTGGGGGGGAGGCCTTTTTCCTCTTTTTCGGCGGGTCTTCTTGGGGCCCACAGGCCCGGAGTAAGGAAAAGTGGGTCTCCCCCCAAAGGGCCTTGATGTCCCCCATTTGGTTGTCCCCAGCGGGAACCTGGGAAAAGTCGCACCCCAAGGGGGAAAGGGGGAGGGCGGGGTTTTGGGACGATTTGACCCCCCGGAAGGGAAAAAAAACCCCAAAAGAACCCAAAAGCCCCAATGGTTAAAAAGGGAATCAGCCCAGGGAAGCAGCTGGGGCCCCAGTTGTCCTGATGACCGGACAAAAAATGCCCGCAGGTTTTTGCCCAATTTTAAATTTTCCCCTCTCCACTTGCCCCATTGTCTGAGGGGGGGGGTGGGCAGAAAAAAAATTAAAACCCTTAACTTGTAAGGGGAAAAACAAAAGGGCCCCCCAAAGTTTGGAGAAAAAATTGGGAAACGCCCCCGTTTCGAACGTTTATGCGGGGGGTAATCCTTTTGGCCAGACAAAAAAATATGTAAAAGAAATGTCCCCCCATTTTGTGGAGCCGGGGGATGCCAGGAAGGGGCCCCAAAAAGTGGGACTTTTAAAAAATCGGCCCTTTGACCCCCAAAGATGAAAAATTTCCCCGAAGAGGGCGGAAGGGGCCGTGATGAAGAAAGGGCCTATGTGTGTCCATGGAGGACTCTGGGACGGGAAGGGGGGGGACTAAGGGGCCCCGGGGGCCCTTTGGCTTTGGGACCTTGTTCCAGGCCCCATTTTGACACGGGGAGAGAAAAAAGGGGGTTCCTTGAGGGTCCGGGGGCCCAGGGTTGGCCCCCGTAGCCCCGTGAGATGAGGGCGGGGGACTTTCTTTATCCCGGGGTGGCGGGCCCAGAAGAGAACTAACCCCCACTCCAAAATTTTCTCCGCCTGAGCGCCGGATGAACATGGGTCTTGCCCGGTGGTACCCCCCGAAGCCCAAAGGGAAGCCCCCATGGATCACCCGTTCGGGGAAGCAAAATTGTGTGAGGCCCGGGTTTCCCCTTTCGGAAAACCAGAGGCTCGGGAGAGGGCACCCGGCCTTGCGTTTTTTGGGCCCGGGCCGGAATGTATCTTAAAGTAAAAACCGGGAGAAAAAGGTGACCCCCGGGCCGGGCCCAAGGATTCAAAGCTGGGCGTCTGGAGGAAATAAAGTTTTTGTGGTCCGTGAAGAGTCAAATTGGATGACGGGCCCCCTCCTGCAAAGGGTCCCCATCTCCAGAGCCAATTTGATGGCCACCCATTTCCAAATTTTTGGGGTATAGTTACGTTCAGCCGGTGAAAAGGGTTTGGAGAAAAATCCGCAAGTGACCGTTTTCCCTTTAGGCCCCTTCGGGGGTGGGGGACCCCCCCTGCTCCCACAGAAGAGGCATCCCCTTACCCTTTGAAGGGCTTATGGCCCGGGGACGAACCAGGATGGGTGCTGGGGAAAACGCTGACTTAAATTTAAAAAGAATGCTTCCCAAAGAAGGAGGCAACTTTTCGGATTGGCGTTCTTCGGGTGAGAGCCCGATGGGAGCCACCAGCAAAGGGGAAGTGGTTTAAAAAAAAACTCCCGGTAGTAGTTGGCAAACCCCGGGAAGGGTTTGAATCCCCCGAAGCCCGACAGGTCTGGCTACTGATGGATCGGGGAAAAGTTAGCGGGGGTCCATCTGCAAAACCACGTTCGGAGACATGTACCCAGGGAAAAGGGAAGGCGGGCCCTGGGGGAAAACCGACACTTCTCCGCTTGGCTTTAAAAGTCGATTTTTTTCCGGACATCGAAGGACCGGGCGTACTTGTCCCCGAGGGAGTCTGTATGTAAGGAGAAAAAATTAAATATCGTCCAGATAAACTATGACGCAGGTGTACGGGCAAGCCCCTGAATACGTTTTTGGGAACGTTTTCCTAAAAATAGGGCTGGGGCCCATTGAATAGCCCAAAAGGCATCACGAAGTATCGAAATGACCGTCCCCGGGGTGTTGGGAAAACCTTTTTCCCCCTCGTCCCCTCACGAATTCTGACGAGGTTATAGGCTCCCGTAGGTCCAATTTAGTGAAACCTTTGCTCAACGAAAACGATCAAAAAAAGCCCCAGGTTTTTGGGGTAACGGGTTTGGGGATTTTTCACCCTGATCTTGTTTAGGCCCCCCCTAATCAAACACTAATGAAGAGGGCCCCCTCTTTTTTTGAAAAAAAAGCCAAACCCGGCGGGGCGAGGAGGGGCTTTATATGAAACCCCTTCGCCAAATTCTTTGTATGTAGGCCGATAGGCCCGAGTTTGGGCAAAGAGAGGGGGGGAGGGCCCTACCCCTTTGGGGGGCTGGGTTTCCCGGGGAAAGGGGGTTATGGGACAGTCTATAGCCGATGGGGTGGTTTGTTCTCAGCCCGTTTCCGAGAACAAAATTCCAAAATCCCGGTACTCTGCTGGCAGGAAACCCCGCAGAGGCTTGATTGGGCGAAAGGGGAGGAGAGATGGACACTGGCGAAAGGGGGCCAAAGCAGAAAATTCCCGGCATCCGATTTTCCCCCAAGAAGGGGCTTTGTCTGTCTTCCAAACAAGCGTAGGGGCGTGGGCGTTTTCAGGGCCGGGTAGCCCAAAAGGATCGCCGAAAAAAGTGCAAAGGGAGGGCATGAAAAGGGATTTTTCCGTGGTAGGGGCCCCTAACGGAGGGTCACAGGCCGGTGATGAAATGAAGGGGGTCGCGGGGAAGCTGCCCACTGACGGATGGGATGAGCAGGGCTTTTCCCGGCGCTGGGCTGGCAAGCGATAGCGAGAACCCGGGGGGCATGAAAAAAAGTTCCCCCCGGGAGAGCGGAGTCCCGGGAAAGGGGGGAACCGAAGAGGTTTGGCCCGAAACCGTCTAACCTTTCACTAGCTACAGCAGCCCTGGAGGGGGAGGGTTGGGGGCCCCCGGGACGCCTCTCCTTGGCTCCTAGGTGCGAGCGTTTCCCGCCCCTGAGGACGCTGGGGGACAACTCCTAAAGGAAAAAGGTCCGGAAAAAGGGCAGTAGAGGCAATGGGGTTTTCCATCGGCGGCGGGGACAGTCTTTAAACCCCCCAAGTGTGCCCGGGTCCCCTGCATGGGTTCTTGGTGGAAAACCCGTGGGGAGGCAGTGGAGATTCTGGAACACAGGGGCCCGAATTTTGGTAGACGGCGAGGTTGTGCTGAGTCACGCTCTGGCGGAGCTTCCCGCTGTCTTTTTTGCAAAAAAGCACGTCAAAGCGGGGGGGGGGGCCAGTGAATAAGCTCGGCCCCAAAAAGAGGGGATCCCTTGCTGCCAGCGCGTTTTTTACTTTTGCTTGACGGGCCCTTGAATGTGGCGCAGAGGGGGGGCGTCATTGACGACAGCTGGAGGCTAGGGTTTCCCGGGAAAAAGGGCCGCATTTAAATTTTACGGAGGAGTCCCCCCGAGTAGGGTTTAATAGCGCCCCTCTCCACAGAAGCGCTCGCGCAGGGTCCTCGAAGGGCGCTGCGGAATTTTGAGAGGAAGGCCGTTGGTCTGCGGGCACTGGGGCATTCCGGTTTCCCAAAGAGGAGTGCCCAGGCCAAAGGGCCCCTTTCCCCGGGTAACAGGCTCCCCGAACGCCCCTTTGACCTTTCAGTGGGGAAAATGGGGCGGGGCCTCAGCTCCAAAGTGCATGGAGGGACTGGTTTTTTGAAACCTCTACAGGCTTCGAGTCTCCCTCCCAAACCTTTGGGAAAGGGAGAGGGGGCGAAGTTGGGCCCGGGTTTCCAGCGGGGCGGTCAGGGGGATAAGGACCGCTGGCAAAGAGGGCCCGGTTTTCTGCTGGGAGGCAAGGGAAATTTGGGGCCCTCATGGCGGACAGCTGACCCAATTGCTGCCCTTTTTGCGCGATTTCGTCGATGATGGGGAACAATTTTTGTGAGATCCCAAGGGCTTTTGGGAAGGGCCCTTGGCGGGGGTCCATGGCTGGGTTTTTTGTAAAAAATGGGTGGTGGCCCTTTGGACGCAGGGAAGGAAATTTAAATAGCCCCCCGGGTTTTTTCCAGAGCCCCCCACAAAGCGGATGGGGCTTGTGCGGCGTGAGGTTTCCGGTCGATCCCCCTGGTGATTGCTTGCGATGGGGGCCGAGGTGCACATGGTACAGAAAACGTAGTCAGGAATCGTTGTGTGGGCAGGCAAAAAGGGGCGGGCAGGCGGAATGGTTCCCTGGTCGTGGGGCCCGGCAGAAGGGTCAGGGCAGGGGCAGAGGTTCGGGGGTCGAGAAAGTAGCAAGGGGTCTGGGGTACACGGTAAGGCTGAAATATATTTTTGGGAAAGCTTTCTCTTTAAAGGGTCTGGGCCCAAAATAGATCAGCAAAGGAAAATCCCGGGTGGGCGTCACCAAAAAAAAAAGGGGGAGCACCTGGCAACCCGCCAATTTCGGCGAGCTGGCCCTTTAAATTTACCAAGGGCGGGGGTGCGTGCTTTGAGGGGCGGCCACGCGGGGCCTCGGGGCCCGGGAGAGGGGGGCAGACAGAGAGGAAGAGGGCAGGTAATGATTGGGCGAGGGGCGCCCGCGGCCGCAGTTTCCCCCCCGGGGGGCCCCGGGCAACCCGGGAGGACCCCCGGGGGAGGTGGGGGTTTCGCCTGCCCGGGCCCCCGGGCCCGGGGGGGGCGCGGCCCCGTTCATTCCTTTTAAATCCGTTTGGGACCAAAGGGGTTTTTTCGACTTATATATCCAAAAAATGTCTCTTTCAGAAAGACGTTGTGCACGGTTTGCAATAGACATAGGGATATACTCAATAGGTTGGACGTTAAAGCAGGGGACCTCATAAGGATGAACATTCAGAACGTGTCTAGGGAGTCTATGAATTACTTCACCATGATTTATATTGCAGCGACGGTTAGTCAGTCTTTTACTTTGTTTTTTTTGTGGGGTTTTTCCAAAGGTTTCTGGGGGACTTTCATTTGCCCCGTGATAAAGGTTCCCCAAACCCTATCCGCTATTACAGGTAATTTATGTTTCAAAATTTAAAAAGTCTTTTGCGTTTAAAAAGACTGAAAAGTAACAAATTTCCACTAAAAGGGTCAAAAAATTTTTAAGTTGCATCTTTGCAAGAGTATGTTCCAACAGCTGTTGTATTAGGATCGTCATAAGGATCTGTATCCTGTAGCTGGGCTCAAAAGGGGTGGGGGGATTAGTTTTTTAAAGTTCCGCTTTTGATAAATTTTAAAAGAGGGATTTTTAGGAGGGCAGGTCTTAAAACAGGATTCCCTTTAAAAAAAATGGGCCAATGTTTTTTCTTTTTTTTTTTTAAGTATTTTTATTAACTTTTCCGAAGTGTGTACAAACAACACCCTCAACATGGGGGACCAACGGAGGACAGGGTTAGAAGGGGGGGGGGGGGGTGCATTCTGAGGCGGGTACAATAATTGTACAATGTCTTTTGAACATGGATATAGAGTCTGTCAGTTGTTCTTCATAAAGCTTCCAGCCGTGTCCAGTCCGCCATGAGATGATGCGTTAATATTCAATTACAGAGCAATGATTACACCTAAAGGACATCAGTAGCTTGTGGACTCTATATCATGAAATACAATGTAAATCTACCTGTCATCCAGAGCACTCTATGGGAGTAGAAGAAAAGAAACTTTGCAGTAACCTTGGAGATATAAGCTTGAGCGAGGACCTAGACTCTGTGCTCATGCATCATAGTCCTCTGCTACATTAGGTAGAACTTGGAACCCAGTCTATTCCATCCAGGGGGCTAGTGTGTTCCCCCAGAAGCAGGAGTCTTTTGGTTGGGTGTCTCCCCTGGGTTTTGTTCTCATTTGTCTTCCACGTAGGGGGCGATTCTTGGTCTTCAGGGCCAGCGTCTCCTATTTATTAGGAATCGGCCCTGTATAACCAGGTTGTTAATCATAGTTATCATGCCGCAGGGGTTTCATTCTCATTTTAAAACTTATATGTTAAAGAGGGAGGCCTAGCTCCGCATGAGCGCTCCGCCTCCCTGTTTCTCTCCAACACAAGCTTGTCCTTAACCCGTGTTGAATATTACCTCCTGCCCCTGAGGATCCACCTCCATTTAACCCCTTAAAGGGGTTTTGCCACGAACTAAAATTGACGTGGGAAGCTTGCAAATTAAATAATAAACATTTTCACCATTCATTGTTATTTAAAATTCTGCAACATTTTTGTTTTAGCTGCTCCTTTAGTGATCCATTGTTTACAGCTCGTCTCCAGGGGATACGACCAGGGCTCCTCAGTCCTGGTCGCACATACCCAGACATAACCTCTTCTCTCAGGCAGCTACTGAGTGTTCAACCCCGGGTGCTGTAACTCTACTCCTGTCCTCTGTACTCCTTATTAATTAGTCAAACAGTGCAAATTAAAAAAGAAACCTCAATGAGCTATAGTGTATTGATAAAGAAAAAAAAAAATCCACAGGTTTGGTTCCTGCAGGGATTTGAACCTAGGACCCATGTGTCGGGAGGTAAAAAGCATTACCTCTAAGCTACAGTGTAGCTACTTACAGCTCTATACATAAACAGACCTTTCTTTGACTAGAGAGAGGAAAGGCCTGGTGATGTCATCCTGCTGGGTCACATGATAAGCAATTCAAACAAATCACACACGCCCCCTTCTGAGCGCACAGAGCTGAAGAGCTGGATTGCAGGAGCTATGAAATATTTATTATTTTAAAAAATGTTTTTTTTGTTTTTTTATTATTTTTTATTATTTTTTTTTACACCATTCACATTTCACACATAATAACTTGTTAGATAAATTCTACAGGTTATTGCGGTCATGTGGATACCAAATATGTGTAGGTTTTTTTGTGCATGTAATTTATGCACAATTATTTGTTATTAAATATTTATTTTTATTTTATTTTTTTTACACTTTTTATGTTTTTTTTTTTATTATTTTTTTACTCCCATGAAGGGAGAATTGTTTAACATTTTTTAATATTTTTTGTATACTTAATGTATTAGCATATTCATCTATGCTAATACATTCTAATCCGTGTCAGTCTGACACAGGCAGTGATTAGGACAGCACACAGTCTGCCCTGGTCACTGGCTTCATACACAAACAGCTCTGGGGCCACGCTAGGTCCCCAGGGCTGACTGTGCAGCCGTTTCCCGTGCTCTGTCGGGTCACCAGGTGTTCCGATCACCCGACAGAGCAGGGGATCCCTTTGATTGCTCTGCGGTAACGCACCGCCGCAATCAAAGGGTTAAAGTATCGGGTTGCGGAGGTTTCCTCCGCACCCCGGTGCTCGCAGGAGATGCTCTGGGAACGGGGCTGTGTAGTACAGTGTGTAATACAGCCCCGATCCCAGTGCAATTGCGTCGCCGGGCGCCGCAAACTCCGGTGTCTGCAGCGACATCTAAAGACAGTGGGTGGTCGTTAAGGAGTTAAACAGGTTATTTTATTTGTTTGATGGGTAACAAAGATATGGTATTTACTTTAAAACTTATAGCATAGGGAGGGAAGTTGGGTGTACCATATGCATCCTCCTCGCATATGTCTTTCCTATAGGGTACTGTTCTCATTTCGTTGTATACGACCGGCACTGAAAACATACCCATATTCTGATAACGTCTAACAATGAGGGAGGAATGGGGATGGAGGTGGGCGATAAAGGGGAGGGAGGAGGGGGAAAACATACAGAGGGAGGGACGGGAAGGGGGGGGGAGAGGCATCCGCCTGCGAGTCCGACACCCGCCGCAGCCCAGGGGAGCCACCATCTGTGTTACCCTACCCCAATCTTTGGTGTTTAGTTCATCGGATTATGCTGTAGGTACCAGGTTGTGAATTTGAAGCAGTCTTTGATTTTGGGTTGGATGTGCATAGGGAGGAGTCTGATGAAATTTGTCCACATCTGAAAGAATTGCTGAGCCCTTTGCTCCTTTTGCGCCGTCGTCTCTACCCAGTCCATACGGAAAATGTGTGATAGTTTTTCTAAGAATGTTTTTAACGTAGGTGGATGAGGCTGGATCCAGCATTGGAGGATCGCTTTCCGCGCCGCTGCTGCTATGTAGAATAGGAGTTTTGGGTGATTCCATGGGAGAGAGGAATATTCCTCGGGGAGGATGCTGAAGAGGGCCCAAAGGTCAGTTTCTGGGCACTGTGGTAATACGTTTCTGAGGGTAAATGATCGCACGTCTGACCAAAAAGCCTGGATTTTTGGACAAGTCCACAAACAGTGCAATAAGTCTGCATGCGGGGAGTTGCATTTCAGGCATGCATGATTTTCAGAGCGTCCCATCAGATACCCTCGGTGTGGGGAGACGTAAGATCTATGAGTGATCCTGAAAGCCATCTCCCAATACATCATGGAGGGCAATAGTTTTGCTGCCTGGGATAGAGCAGCCAGCAGGGACTGGAGTGTTAGAGATCTCAATCTGCCCACCCAGTATGCCATCCCCCTGTGATTTGGAGTAATCCAATGGAGTCCGGATTAAGTTATAGAATCTAGTAATCAATCCCTTTGTGCGTTGTGTTGCCTCTGTGATTTTTAGGAAGGGGTCCTCCCAGTCTCCGTCTCCCAATCTCCCCACTACCTCTCGTACATAGCTGCACGCCTGGAGATAATGAAAAGGATGTGGGCCCAGGATCGGAAATTTACTTTGTGTGTCATTGAAGAAGTAGATTTTCCTAGTGTTTTTGTCTACAAAATCCGCTACTCTTCGTACACCCTGATCATGCCATAGTTGGAACTTTAGAGGGGGTTTTCCTCCATGAAAATTTGGGTTGTGTATGAGTGGTAGGAGTATCGAGTGCTGTGAGTTGAGTTTCAATATTTTTCGCGATTTGGTCCAGGTCCGCCAGGCTGTCATTATCAGTGGATTTTGGGTTATGTCTTGGGGAAGAGCGCCGTAGGGAAGATGTAAGAGACTAGGCAGTGACACCCCCCGATTGGTCTCCCATGGAACCCTAATTTTTAGTTTCTTACACTTGATATCACTTCATTATATTCGAATATTCAACATAAATTAGGGTTGAATGCTATACGTTTTTATTTGGATAAGGACTCTTCACTTCCTTTAAATTTTAGACAATTTCTATTGGATAGTCTTGAATTAATATTAAATAATAATTTTTTTCATTACGGTGCTACCCACTACCATCAAAAAGTGGGTACCGCGATGGGGACCAAAGTAGCGCCTTCATATGCTAATTTATTTATGGGCCATTTTGAATCCCAGTTTATCCAATCAGATCTGAACCCCGTTTTACCGCATATAGTATATTTTAAAAGATATATAGATGACCTAATTTTTTGATTTGGCGAGGTCCTTTGGAAACTGCTGAATCCTTTGTCACACTACTTAATCAAAATACAAAAGGTATCCATTTTACCATGACCTATAATGAAAAAGAAATATTTTTTTTCTAGATCTTTCCTTTTACATAGAAAATTCCACTATTAAATCAAAAAATGCTTTTTAAATTTTGCGACTCAAATGGATCCCTACAATTCAGTAGTAATCACCATAGGAAATGGGTAAGGAACGTAACCATACGGTCAATTTAAAGTATAAGAAAAAAACTGTACAGATGATGACAATTTTTTAAAGCAGTCTGATCTTCTTTCAAAAAAATTTTTAGAAAAAGGTTTTTCCCATCTAATTTAATAGATTCTGCGAAATTTAAAGGCTGGTGCTTGCAAAACAAAAAGGATTATTTAACTAAAAAAGGTTGAAAAAAACTGTGAAAAAGGATCCTACTTGTAGTTTTGTTTACTACTTTTAATCTCATCATGAACAAAAATAAAATGCTACTAAAAAAAACATTGGGAAATACTACTATTAGATCCCATTCTTTTAAAACCCCTTCTGTCAGACAAAACCTCAGATTATATATAGAGAGCTAGAACAATCAAAAATATGTGGCTCCCTCCGGTTAAGGCAAAATAAAATGATAAAGCGTTTTGATCAGTCAAATTCTTCGGCAATAGGAGTATTTGCCGTAATCATCCCACCTGCAAATGTTGTAATGTGATCACACAGAATGGAAAAAATTATATTTTTCATTTACTAAGAAATATTAACATCAGAACACTTTAAGTTGCAACAGTTCATTTTGTTGTTATTTTTAAATTATTGCAACTGTGGACTACAGTATAATTTGGGAAAACTGTATACCAAATTGTCCAAACGTTTGAACAATCATAGATATAACATAAAAAAATTTAAAAATTAATACATAGTCTACCTAAACACTTTTCAATGTACATCAGAAAAGAAACAATAGGATTTTAGTATACAGCCTATAGAGCAAATATCTATAATACACCTAATAGGTTGCAAGTTCTCGGTCAGAGAGAAAATTTTTTGGATTTTTAAAAATGGATACAGTTAATCCTAATGGTCTTAATGAACTTCAAGAATTAATTTAATCTAATGTAATTTATTTATGTAATTTACTGTTTTTTACATTGTTTTTAATTATTTATTTATTTGTTTGTTGTAATGTTATTATAGTAAGGAAACATTTGTGTATTTTATTGTAACACTAGAAATTTATGACAATTTACAAATTTGGTTTATTGTAACAGCAAGTCTTTCAACTAAATGGTTAATATGTAGCCCTCAGAATGAGCCTCTGTTTCAATTCGCGGTCTATTTAAAGAACTGCACGTGTAATATAGTTTTTTTAATGAGGCTCGTTGGTCCGTGAAAGCGTTACTTTTAAATTTTAATTTTAATAATTTGACACCACTACAGTGGTTTAAGTTACCCAGGTGTCAATAGTTTTCACTCAATCCCCTGAGCGCTGACATCTCTTCAAAGAAAGCTACTCAACTATACTACACTGGTTACACACACAACTCTGCTACACTGGTTACACACTCAACTCTGCTACACTGGCTGCACACACACAACTCTGCTTACACTGGCTGACACACTCACCTCTGCTACACTGGCTGAATTTCACTCAACACTGCTACACTGGTTACACATTAATCTCTTTCACTGGTCACACACCCAACTCTGCTACACTGGCTGCACACACACAACTCTGCTACACTGGCTGAACACACTCAACTCTGCTACACTGGCTGCACACACTCAACTCTGCTACACTCACACACTCAACTCTACTACACTGGTCACACACTCAACTCTGCTACACTGGCTGCACACACACAACTCTGCTACACTGGCTGAACACACTCAACTCTGCTACACTAGCAGAACACACTCAACACTGTACAGGTTACACTTTTAAAATCTCTACACTGGTTACACACTCAACTCTGCTGCACTCACACACTCAACTCTGCTGCACTGGCTGAACACACTCAACTCTGCTACACTCACACACTCAACTCTGCTACACTGGCTGAACACACTCAACTCTGCTACACTCACACACTCAACTCTGCTGCACTGGTTACACATACAACTCTACTACACTGGTCACACACTCAACTCTGCTACACTCACACACTCAACTCTGCTGCACTGGCTGAACACACTCAACTCTTCTACACTCACACACTCAACTCTGCTACACTGGGCTGAAAAACCCCTCACTCTGCTACACTGGCTAAACACATTCAACTCTGCTGCACTCACACACTCAACTCTGCTGCACTGGTTACACTTATAAATCTTCTACACTGGTCACACACTCAACTCTGCTACACTGGCTGCACACACACAACTCTGCTACACTGGCTGAACACACTCACCTCTGCTACACTGGCTGAATACACTCAACACTGCTACACTGGTTACACATATAACTCTACTACACTGGTCACACACTCAACTCTGCTGCACTGACTGAACACACTCAACTCTGCTACACTCACACACTCAACTCTGCTACACTGGCTGAATACACTCAACTCTGCTGCACTGACTGAACACACTCAACTCTAATACACTCACACACTCAACTCTGCTGCACTGACTGAACACACTCAACTCTGCTACACTCACACACTCAACTCTGCTACACTGGCTGAACACACTCAACTCTGCTACACTCACACACTCAACTCTGCTACACTCACACACTCAACTCTGCTGCACTGGCTGAACACACTCAACTCTGCTACACTGGCTGAACACACTCAACTCTGCTGCACTGGCTGAACACACTCAACTCTGCTGCACTGACTGAACACACTCAACTCTGCTACACTCACACACTCAACTCTGCTACACTGGCTGAACACACTCAACTCTGCTACACTCACACACTCAACTCTGCTACACTGGCTGAACACACTCAACTCTGCTACACTGGCTGAACACACTCAACTCTGCTACACTCACACACTCAACTCTGCTACACTGGCTGAACACACTCAACTCTGCTACACTGGCTGAACACACTCAACTCTGCTACACTCACACACTCAACTCTGCTACACTCACACACTCAACTCTGCTACACTCACACACCCAACTCTGCTACACTGGCTGAACACACTCAACTCTGCTACACTCACACACTCAACTCTGCTGCAGTGACTGAATACACTCAACTCTGCTACACTGGCTGCACACACTCAACTCTGCTACACTCACACACTCAACTCTGCTGCAGTGACTGAATACACACAACTCTGCTACACTGGCTGCACACACTCAACTCTGCTACACTGGCTGCACACACTCAACTCTGCTACACTCACACACTCAACTCTGCTGCACTGACTGAATAGAAGACAGAAAAAAGGAAGGACCCGGCGCACGTGCTGGAAAAAAGCCCAAGCTATAGGCTTGTAATGTTAAAATAGTATTTATTCTTAAAAAATGCAAGAGGTTAATCTCGCATCATTAAAAACAAAACAACTATATTTAAAACTTGACGCGTTTCGCGCGTAGACTCGCGCTTCATCAGAAGTATACAATGGTTAAAACATACATGATACATATAATGCCAGCAATCACAGTAATTGGTTGTTACAGATGAATGACGTAATGTCGTTAATGGAGACCAATCGGTGGAACGGGATGTCAATCACCTGTCCGAGGGAATCAGTGGGAGGAGTCTACAGGACAGAGGGATGAGCCTGAAGTCTCAAGATCGGCTGTTAGTATATGCCGAGAAATAAATGTGTGTTGAAACTGGTAAGAGTTGTGTTTTTATTGCGTGATGAGGCAAGAGGGGGGATATATACATATATGTGATGTAGATAAATCACTCCCATTAGATATAAAGTGAAGAATATGGGGAGAATTCGACTTAAGGGATATATAGAGAAACTGTCCAATGGGAACATGAGCGGGAAATATGAATAAACCAATGCGTATCTTTATTGGAGTTTAAAAACTAGGGGCGCTAAAAGATAGAGGTGAGCCGCGCCAGGCTTATTTCATAATTCCTAAACATCATTTCATAGGTTGAAACGTATGGCGGTAGATTTAATTTGGCCTATAGAAGTTCACCTAGGAGAACCCATGTGATTGGTTAGGCTGGTGACAGGTAAATGTAAATGGACCAATGATAGAAGAGAGTGAATGGAGCAATGTTTGGGTCTTTACACCCGGAAAATTAAACTGCCCCAAGGGCAAGACCCTTTTTTTCCCCTGGGAAAATTTACTGGGGGAGTGTACGTGGGGGAATTCCTCCCTTTATGATGTTTTGGAAGCGGTTCAAAATGGGTGAAAGTGTGTCCCTAAAACTGAGGGAAGGGGTTTATGGTGATAAAAATTTTCGTAGGCCCTGGATTTTAAATTTTAGAAAAGCGATGGGGGGCTCCTTTTTTTCGTGACAAGCAGTCCAATCCCAATTTTTCGGATAGATGTTCTTGGGGGTTTAAAAAGAAATTTTAAAAATCCAAATCCCAAAAAAAAGGCTACAATCTATTAAAAAATTAAAATTTAAACAATACCTTTTCCATAAAATTTTGGGGGTTGGGCTTTTTGGGGAGGGTTTTGTTTTTCGGGGCCTTATAACTAAAAATTTTGGGAAATAGAATTCAAAAAATCCCGTTTACTGAAAAGGTTTTCGGGGGTTTTTCCTAAAAATTTTTTTCAAAGAAAATTGGGGAGGTAAAATTTTTTGAGTTGGTACTTTTGATCGAATGTAAAAACCCCCCATCTTTCTACAGACCTCCCGGGGGTTATATTTTTACTATTTTTCCCCGAGAAAAAAATTTAAAAACAATACTTTCGATTTGATTTTTTTTGGTTTGGGGCCAGAATTTGACTAAATTTTTGGCTGGTTAGCTCCCTAGATCCTTTAAAATATAATTCAGTAGCTTCATTGGGGGCCTTTGGGAGTTAGGGTTTGCGTCTATAAAATCCAATACATCCCCCTTTTTTGAAGGGCCGGGTAGACGATTGTTTTTTCCCCGGGGGAAAAGTGCTTTTTGGAGTGTTTTTTATAGCTTTAAAATTTTTTTGGGATGGGCCCCACACGGGTGAAAAAAGAAAATTCCTGAAGTGACCCCCCCGTTTGATGCGGGCCTTATGGCCTTTTAAGGGGAGATGCAAAGGTGGGTTTGTTTTTTTTTTTTCCCCGTATTGGGTTACAGTGAATAAAGGGGACATATATCAAAAAAGAGTTTTTCCCAATTTAGCTCATTTTTGGAGGGAAAAGTTATTTTAGTAGTTTGGGAAGTACTTGTGATTGGGTCCCTTTGCTTAGACAACTAAACATTTTTGGAAAAACCCGCAGGGAAAACTCCCAGGATTGAGTGAGTTTTTTTGGAGTACCCCTGTGGTTTGAAGCGGCGGGGGTTTTCCAAGTTTTTAAAATATTCGCCCTTCGATAGATTATCCCGGGTTTAAATCGGTATCATGGTCCCAAAAAGGGATCTTTTTTTTTTTATATACCAATATCTGTCAAAAGTTTTTTTAAATTTTGGACCCTAACGGGGTTGAAACTAGTAATTGGGGAAAAAATTTGGGGATTTTTTTCCTTTTATCCTCATTTTTTTTTTCTTTGTTTTTTTTACTTTTTTTAATTTTTTTCAAGGCAATCTTTTTGGGGTTTTTTTCTGGCCCTCTTTTTTTCCGTTCTGTAGTAGTGTTGGGGTATTTTTCTTTTTAAAATTCTTTTTTAAAGGGAAAATGATTTGGCGTTCACAATCCGGCTCTTCTTTTTTTTTTTTCCCAAATTCTCTTGAATTGTCCGTGGGGTTATTGACAACCATGGTTTAGGGTGGGCGCTTTTAAAAATTTGATTTGGGTGTTGCTGCCCGACTGCCTTTGAAGTACGTGGTTGGGGAAAATTTTCACCTGATTCAAAGATATTTTGTAGACCAAAAATTCGATATTGTCTCTACTTATTTTAGATAAAATTTTTATACCCTTAGTGTTATTTTTTTAAGGGGGTTAAATAAAGGGAGTAAATTAAATTTCAGGGGGTCCTGACCAGACAAAAAAGAGGTGCTATGTACCTTTTGTACAGAGATTTATTTGGGGAATACAATGTATGGGGTTTTAAAGATTCCTTCTTCGAAAGGGGGCCCCTAAAAATTTACCTTTCGAGGGGGACTCCCTTGTTCCCCTGGGGCCCTCCCCCCCGTTTGCCTAAAGGTTGGGGGCCCCTTGTTTTATGAAAAAAAAAAGGTTTTCCAAATTTTTTCTAAAAACCCCTTTTTGTAAAAAAAATTTTTTTTTTGGGGGGTGAGGGAAAAATTTCCCTGTCCAGTTTCGGGGTGACACTTTGGGAGACCTATTTGTGTGGTGTTAGAGTAAAAGGGGCGGGTACGTCCCGCCCCGATAGAAAATTTAATTTTTATTTTCTGGAAATTTTGGGGTAAAAATTTTAAAAAGTTGTCCCGGGGTCCCCAAGAAGGGTTTTTAAAATTTTGGGAACAAAAGGGTTGTAAGTGTAGGTCGGGTAGTGGGGGTAGTTGGCTTTGATGGAATTTTTTCCCCGGATTATGGGGCTTCCGGGAGGATTTTTTCAGGCCTTGTGAAAATTTTTGGGAAAAAAAAAGAAAAAAGGAAACTGGGCTTGGAATATATATAAAGCTTTTTTCTTATTGTCTATAATTTTTGGTGAAGGGGTTCAATTTTAAAAAATTTAAGGTTTTCCCGTTGCAGCTCTGGAAAAGGGTTTAGCCCCTACATTTTCATAGTAGGCAAATTTATTCAGGTTTTGCTAGTTTCTGTTATATTTTCATTGTAGTCGAGGGGAACCCTGCCCCCCCCCCTTGTCTTTCTGGCCCCGTTTACAAAGGATTTTTTTGTTTTTCAACTATTTTAGAGCCCTTTTAAAATTTGTCTCGGGTTTGGGGTTTGGGTTTTTTTTTGGTGGGGGTTTTTCATCTGTAGTTCCCTTTTCCCCCAAAAAATTTTTAAATTTTTTTAGATGGTGCCCCCTTTAGGGCTGAAAAGGGTTTTTTAAAAATTTCCCATTTCCTTTCAAAATTTTTTTTAGATGGGTTCAAAAAACCATAAACAAAGGTTTTTGCAATTTTTACCCCAAAAGGACCAAATTTTATAGAATTGGGGAAAAAAAATTTCACGGGAAAAAGGCGATTGTTTAACGCCCCAAAACAATATCCTTGAAAAAAGATTTTTAAAAAAAAAAGTTCCCAAAAATCTACACAAAAACGCTTTGAGAAAAGTCCAAAAACTATCCCAAAAAATTGCCTTTAAAAAAATTTTAAAAAAAAATAAAATTAAAAATGAAAAAGTTTAGGATAAAAGGAAAAAAAAATCCAATTTTCCCTTAATTTCTAAAACAAACCCCGTTTTAGATCCCAAAATTTTAAAAAAAAATTTAGACGATATTGGGATATAAAAAAAAAAGATCCCTTTTGGGACCACGGGGAAACCCGATAAACCAGGGATAATTTATTTGAAGGGCCGGGGATTTAAAAATCCTTTGCCCCCGCCCCCCTTTTAGAACCAAGGGATTAAACCCCAAAAAAAAACCCCACCCAATCCGGGAGTTCTCCCTTTCGGGGTTCCCCCCCAATTTTTATGTTGGGCTAAAAAATTTTGGGACCCCCAAACAAAGTCACTTTCCCCAAAACCCACTAAAAAAACGTATCCCAAAAAATTTTTAGCCCAAAAATTTTTTAAAAGGGTCATTTTTGATAAAATGCATTATTGCATCGAAAAATCCAATAACCCTGGGGGAAAAACAACCCGCCCCTTTTTCATCTCCCCCGGGTAAACGGCCCCAGAAACCGGGATCAAACGGGGGGGTTACTTCAGAGTGTCCCCTCGGCATGTAGGTGGGCTCACCAAAAAGATTTTAAAGCTATAAAAAATTTTAATTCCCAAACGACACTAAATTTTTCCCGGGAAAAACACAATCCCCCTAAAAGGGCCCTTTAAAAAAGGGAGATGTATTGGATCTATAGATGCCCAAAATACCCCTTTTCCAAAAAGGCCCCCAATGTTTCTACTGAAATTTATTTTATTAAAGGGTCAAATAGCTTTAAACCCCCCCAAAAAAAAACTAGTCCCCTTCTGGGCCCCAACCAAAAAATCACATCAAAGTAGTTGTTTTTATTTTTTTTTCTCGAACTTTTTAAAAAATTAAACCCTGCCCGATTCTGTAGAAAGATGGGGGGGTTTTAAAACTTCATAAAAATAACAAACCTAAAAAAAAACCCAAATTTCCTTTTTTTTCAATTTTTTAAAAACAAAGAGGAAACCCCTGTCATTTCAAAATTGGGGTTCTTGAATTCTTTTCCTAATTAAATTTGTTTTAAAAAGGGGCCCTAAATTTTAAAGCCCCACTAAAAAAGCAAACCCCCAAATTTTTTATGGAGAGGTAAATTTGGGAAATTTTAAATTTTTTAAAAGATGGGAGCTCTTCCTTGGGATTGGGGTTTTTAACAACTTTAATCCCCCCAAAACACCTATCTTAGCAACTTGCCTGGAAATGGTTGTTACGGCCCAAAAAAAGGAGCCTAAATTTTACTATTCACATCCAGTGACCCAAAGAAACTCTATACCAAAATATACCAATTCCCCCCCAGTTTAAGGGGCGCACTTTCACTATTTTAGAAACCCGCTTCCCCAAACTATTATTTCGGGAAAAAACCCCAAAGTCACCCCCCCTAGTAAAAATTTTAAGAATAGTTTCTCTTGTTCCCCTTTTGGGCGTTTAAAATTTTTCCCGGGTGTATTTAAACACCAATCCAATTTTCCCCCATTCACCCCTTTTTTTATCATTGGCCATTTCCCTTACCTGGGCACCAGCCCCAACCCCAAACCCCAAAGTTTTTCCTTGGGGAACTTCAAAAGGCCAAATTAAACTACCGCCAAAAAAACGTTTCAAACCCCATGAAAAGATGTTAGGAATTATGAAAAAAAAGCTTGGGCGCGGCTTTTACCTCTATCTTTTAGCGGGGCCCCCAGTTTTTTTAAACTCCAATAAAGATAGCATTTGGTTTTTTTCAAATTTTTCCCGCCCCAAGTTTCCCCCTTTTACAATTTTTCTAATTTTCCCTTAAAGTCGAATTTTCCCCATTTTTTTTTACTTTATATCTAATGGGGGGGGATTTATCTACATCAATATAAGTATATTTCCCCCCCTTGCCTCATTACGCAATAAAAACAAAAAACTCTCATTTAGTTTTTTAAAACACATTTTTTATCGGCATTTCAAATGACAAACCATCTTGGGGACTTCAGGCCCCATCCCTCCCTTTTTTGTGACCCCCTCCCACTGGGTTCCCTTTTGGACAAAGGTGATTGACATCCGTTCCCCCTTGGTCTCCATTTTTAAAAACATTAAAGGGCATTCATCGTAAAAAAAACCAATTACTGTGATTGGGTGGGATTATATGTATTTAATAGACCCCCCCAGGAAGCGTGGGGCTGCCACGCGAAAAGCGTTTTGGGCCTTTTTGGTTTTTTAAAGTTGAACTTATGGTCCCCTTTTTTTTTAAAAATTGAAATTTTTTAAGTTAAAATTTTTTTTTTTTGGCATTTTCCCCGTTTTAAAAAATTCGTGCCGCGATCCCTTTCCCTTTTTGGCTTTTTTTCTAAGTTTTAACCCTTGTTTTTCTTCTGATGAAGCGCGGGTCTACGCGCAAAAGCGTCAAGTTTTAAAATTTTTGTTTTTTTTGTTTTTAAGGGGCAGATTTAAACCCCTTGCATTTTTTAAGAAAAAAAATACTATTTTAACAAACAAGCCTTAGCTTGGGGGGTTTTTTTCCCGACGTCGCCCCCGGGGCCTTTTTTTTGTTTCTGATCAGCGTCCCATCACCCACCCGGGTTTGGGGGGGAGTTTGTTAAACCGCGGGCTGCCGTTTCTAAGGGCTACGGAATTTGAAATAGCCCCCGTAAAAGGGAAATGAGTGGGTTTTCCCCTATAATACAAGCCCCCCCCAACACCAAAAAAGGTTTAAATCCAATTTTTTTTCAGTTTAATTTTGCTGTTAAAAACGTATTAAAACATTGTGCGCCCCCCCTCTCTCCTTTTTCCTTTCCCCGCCCAAAAGTTACACTGGCTAAACACAAAAAACTCTGCCCACACTCACAAACCCCAAAATCGTAACTGGTTAACCCGGGAACTCTACAAAAACTCCACAAAACTCAAAACCCGCTACACTGGCTAAAAATGGCCCCAAACTCTGCTACCTTTGGGAAAACACTCAAATCTGCTGCCTGGGCGAAAACACTCAATCTGCTACACTCAACCACACTCAACTCTTGGGTAAAAATGGCCCCAAACACCTCAACTCTGCTACACTGACTGAACACACTCAACTCTGCTACACTGGCTAAACACAAACAACTCTGCTACACTGACACACTCAACTCTGCTACACTCACACACTCAACTGTGCTACACTGACTGAACATGCTCAACTCTGCTACACTGGCTGCACACACTCAACTCTGCTACACTGGCTGCACACACTCAACTCTGCTACACTGGTTACACACAAACAACTCTGCTACACTGACTACACACACTCAACTCTGCTACACTGGCTCAACACACTCAACTCTCCTACACTGGCTAAACACACTCAACTCTGCTGCACTGGCTGCACACACACAACTCTGCTACACTGACTGAACACACTCAACTCTGCTACACTTGTTACACACACAACTCTGCTACACTGGCTAAACACACTCAACTCTGCTACACTGGCTGCACACACTCAACTCTGCTACACTGGCTGCACACACTCAACTCTGCTACACTGGTTACACACACAACTCTGCTACACTCACACACTCAACTCTGCTACACTGGCTGCACACACACAACTCTGCTACACTCACACACTCAACACTGCTACACTCACACACTCAACTCTGCTACACTCACACACACAACTCTGCTGCACTGGCTGAACACACTCAACTCTGCTACACTGGTTACACACACAACTCTGCTACACTGGCTGCACACACTGAACCCTGCTACACTGGCTGCACACACTCAACTCTGCTACACTGGTTACACACTCAACTCTGCTACACTGGTTACACACACAACTCTGCTACACTCACACACTCAACTCTGCTACACTCACACACTCAACTCTGCTACACTGGCTGCACACACACAACTCTGCTGCACTCACACACTCAACTCTGCTGCACTGGCTGAACACACTCAACTCTGCTGCACTCACACACTCAACTCTGCTACACTGGCTGCACACACTCAACTCTGCTGCACTGGCTGAACACACTCAACTCTGCTACACTGGCTGAACACACTCAACTCTGCTGCACTCACACACTCAACTCTGCTACACTGGTTACACACACAACTCTGCTGCACTGGCTAAACACACTCAACTCTGCTGCACTGGCTAAACACACTCAACTCTGCTACACTGGTTACACACTCAACTCTGCTACACTCACACACTCACCTCTGCTGCACTGGCTGAACACACTCAACTCTGCTGCACTGGCTAAACACACTCAACTCTGCTACACTGGTTACACACACAACTCTGCTGCACTCACACACTCAACTCTGCTACACTGGCTGCACACACTCAACTCTGCTACACTGGCTGCACACACTCAACTCTGCTACACTGGTTACACACACAACTCTGCTGCACTCACACACTCAACTCTGCTACACTGGCTGCACACACACAACTCTGCTACACTCACACACTCAACTCTGCTACACTCACACACTCAACTCTGCTACACTCACACACTCAACTCTGCTACACTGGTTACACACACAACTCTGCTGCACTGGCTAAACACACTCAACTCTGCTACACTGGCTGCACACACTCAACTCTGCTACACTGGCTACACACTCAACTCTGCCTCACTGGTTACACCCACAACTCTGCTGCACTCACACACTCAACTCTGCTACACTGGCTGCACACACTCAACTCTGCTACACTCACACACTCAACTCTGCTGCACTGGCTGAACACACTCAACTCTGCTACACTGGTTACACACACAACTCTGCTGCACTGGCTAAACACACTCAACTCTGCTGCACTGGCTAAACACACTCAACTCTGCTGCACTGGTTACACACACAACTCTGCTACACTGGCTGCACACACACAACTCTGCTACACTGGCTGCACACACTCAACTCTGCTGCACTGGTTACACACACAACTCTGCTGCACTCACACACTCAACTCTGCTACACTGGCTGCACACACTCAACTCTGCTACACTGGCTGCACACACTCAACTCTGCTACACTGGTTACACACACAACTCTGCTACACTCACACACTCAACTCTGCTACACTGGCTGCACACACACAACTCTGCTACACTCACACACTCAACTCTGCTACACTCACACACTCAACTCTGCTACACTGGCTGCACACACTCAACTCTGCTACACTGGTTACACACTCAACTCTGCTACACTGGCTGCACACACTCAACTCTGCTGCACTCACACACTCAACTCTGCTGCACTGGCTGAACACACTCAACTCTGCTGCACTGGCTAAACACACTCAACTCTGCTGCACTGGCTAAACACACTCAACTCTGCTGCACTGGTTACACACACAACTCTGCTACTCTGGCTGCACACACACAACTCTGCTACACTGGCTGCACACACTCAACTCTGCTACACTGGTTACACACTCAACTCTGCTGCACTGGTTACACACTCAACTCTGCTGCACTGGCTGAACACACTCAACTCTGCTACACTGGCTGAACACACTCAACTCTGCTACACTGGCTGAACACACTCAACTCTGCTACACTGGCTGAACACACTCAACTCTGCTACACTGGCTGAACACACTCAACTCTGCTACACTGGTTACACACTCAACTCTGCTACACTGGTTACACACACAACTCTGCTACACTCACACACTCAACTCTGCTACACTGGCTGCACACACACAACTCTGCTACACTGGCTGCACACACTCAACTCTGCTACACTGGTTACACACAAACAACTCTGCTACACTCACACACTCAACTCTGCTACACTCACACACTCAACTCTGCTACACTGGTTACACACACAACTCTGCTGCACTGGCTAAACACACTCAACTCTGCTACACTGGCTGCACACACTCAACTCTGCTACACTGGTTACACACTCAACTCTGCTACACTGGTTACACACACAACTCTGCTACACTGGCTGCACACACTCAACTCTGCTACACTCACACACTCAACTCTGCTACACTGGTTACACACACAACTCTGCTGCACTCACACACTCAACTCTGCTACACTGGCTGCACACACTCAACTCTGCTGCACTCACACACTCAACTCTGCTGCACTGGCTGAACACACTCAACTCTGCTACACTCACACACTCAACTCTGCTGCACTGGCTGAACACACTCACCTCTGCTACACTGGCTGAACACACTCAACTCTGCTGCACTCACACACTCAACTCTGCTACACTGGTTACACACACAACTCTGCTGCACTGGCTAAACACACTCAACTCTGCTGCACTGGCTAAACACACTCAACTCT
This sequence comes from Phyllomedusa bahiana, assembly GCA_025379985.1. Taxonomy (NCBI): domain Eukaryota; kingdom Metazoa; phylum Chordata; class Amphibia; order Anura; family Hylidae; genus Phyllomedusa; species Phyllomedusa bahiana. The sequence goes on from JAODAL010025207.1 coordinate 52,909, forward strand.
GCTGCACTGGTTACACACTCAACTCTGCTACACTGGTTACACACACAACTCTGCTGCACTCACACACTCAACTCTGCTACACTGGCTGCACACACACAACTCTGCTACACTGGCTGCACACACTCAACTCTGCTACACTGGTTTTCACACTCAACTCTGCTGCCCCTGGCTAAACCCCACTCAACTCTGCTACACTGGTTACACACTCAACTCTGCTGCACTGGCTAAACACACTCAACTCTGCTGCACTGGCTGCACACACTCAACTCTGCTACACTGGCTGCACACACTCAACTCTGCTGCACTCACACACTCACCTCTGCTGCACTGGCTGAACACACTCAACTCTGCTGCACTGGCTAAACACACTCAACTCTGCTACACTGGCTGCACACACTCAACTCTGCTACAACTGGTTAAAACACAAACAACTCTGCTACACACGGTTACACCACAACTCTGCTACACCCCACACACTCAACTCTGCTACACTGGCTGCACACACACAACTCTGCTACACTCACACACTCAACTCTGCTACACTCACACACACAACTCTGCTACACTGGCTGCACACACTCAACTCTGCTACACTGGCTGCACACACACAACTCTGCTACACTCACACACTCAACTCTGCTACACTCACACACTCAACTCTGCTACACTGGTCACACATTCAACTCTGCTGCACTGGCTGAACACACTCAACTCTGCTACACTCACACACACTCAACTCTGCTACACTGGAAACACACACAAATCTGCTGCACTGGCTAAACACACTCAACTCTGCTACAAATGGTGCACACACTCAACTCTGCTACACTGGCTGCACACACTCAACTCTGCTACACTGGTTACACACACAACTCTGCTACACTGGCTGCACACACTCAACTCTGCTACACTCACACACTCAACTCTGCTGCACTCACACACTCAACTCTGCTACACTGGCTAAACACACTCAACTCTGCTACACTGGCTAAACACACTCAACTCTGCTGCACTGGCTAAACACACTCAACTCTGCTGCACTGGCTAAACACACTCAACTCTGCTGCACTGGTTACACACACAACTCTGCTACACTGGTCACACACTCAACTCTGCTACACTGGCTGCACACACTCAACTCTGCTACACTGGTTACACACTCAACTCTGCTGCACTCACACACTCAACTCTGCTACACTGGTCACACACTCAACTCTGCTACACTGGCTGCACACACACAACTCTGCTACACTGGTCACACACACAACTCTGCTACACTGGCTGCACACACTCAACTCTGCTACACTCACACACTCAACTCTGCTACACTGGTTACACACACAACTCTGCTGCACTCACACACTCAACTCTGCTACACTGGCTGCACACACTCAACTCTGCTGCACTGGCTGAACACACTCAACTCTGCTGCACTGGCTGAACACACTCAACTCTGCTACACTCACACACTCAACTCTGCTACACTGGTTACACACTCAACTCTGCTGCACTGGCTAAACACACTCAACTCTGCTGCACTGGTTACACACTCAACTCTGCTACACTGGTTACACACACAACTCTGCTACACTGGTCACACACTCAACTCTGCTGCACTGGCTAAACACACTCAACTCTGCTACACTGGTTACACACTCAACTCTGCTGCACTGGCTAAACACACTCAACTCTGCTACACTGGCTGAACACACTCAACTCTGCTACACTCACACACTCAACTCTGCTACACTGACTGAACACACTCAACTCTGCTACACTGGTCACACACTCAACTCTGCTACACTGGTTACACACTCAACTCTGCTACACTGGCTGAATACACTCAACTCTGCTGCACTGGCTGACCACACTCAACTCTGCTACACTGGCTGAACACACTCAACTCTGCTACACTGGTTACACACACAACTCTGCTACACTGGCTGCACACACACAACTCTGCTACACTGGCTGCACACACTCAACTCTGCTACACTGGTTACACACACAACTCTGCTACACTGGCTGCACACACACAACTCTGCTACACTCACACACTCAACTCTGCTACACTCACACACTCAACTCTGCTACACTGGCTGCACACACACAACTCTGCTACACTCACACACTCAACTCTGCTACACTCACACACTCAACTCTGCTACACTGGTTACACACTCAACTCTGCTGCAAATGGCTAAAACACACTCAACTCCCGCTGCACTGGCTGCACACACTCAACTCTGCTGCACTGGTTACACACTCAACTCTGCTGCACTGGCTAAACACACTCAACTCTGCTACACTGGTTACACACTCAACTCTGCTGCACTGGCTGAACACACTCAACTCTGCTACACTGGCTGAACACACTCAACTCTGCTACACTGGCTGCACACACTCAACTCTGCTACACTGGCTGAACACACTCAACTCTGCTGCACTGGCTGAACACACTCAACTCTGCTACACTGGCTGAACACACTCAACTCTGCTACACTGGCTGAACACACTCAACTCTGCTACACTGGCTGCACACACTCAACTCTGCTACACTGGTTACACACAAGCAACTCTGCTACACTGGTTACACACACAACTCTGCTACACTGGCCGAACACACTCAACTCTGCTACACTGGTTACACACAAACAACTCTGCTACACTCACACACTCAACTCTGCTACACTGGTTACACACACAACTCTGCTGCACTGGCTGCACACTCAACTCTGCTACACTGGCTGCACACACTCAACTCTGCTACACTGGTTACACACTCAACTCTGCTACACTGGTTACACACACAACTCTGCTACACTGGCTGCACACACTCAACTCTGCTACACTGGCTGAACACACTCAACTCTGCTACACTGGTTACACACAAACAACTCTGCTACACTCACACACTCAACTCTGCTACACTGGCTGCACACACTCAACTCTGCTGCAAATCACACATCAACTCTGCTACACTGGCTGCACCCACTCAACTCTGCTCCACTCACACACTCAACTCTGCTGCACTGGCTGAACACACTCAACTCTGCTGCACTGGCTGAACACACTCAACTCTGCTACACTGGCTGAACACACTCAACTCTGCTGCACTGGCTGAACACACTCAACTCTGCTGCACTGGTTACACACTCAACTCTGCTACACTGGTTACACACACAACTCTGCTACACTGGTCACACACACAACTCTGCTACACTGGCTGCACACACTCAACTCTGTAACTGGCGCCACACTCACTCTGCTACAAAAGGTTTCACCTCAAATCTGCTCACTGGCTAAACACACTCAACTCGCTACCTGGGTTTCACACTCAATTCTGCTGCACTGGCTAAACACACTCAACCTGCACATGGGTGCACACACTCACTCTGCTACACTGGTGCACACAAAAAACCTTGCTACACTGGGTTCACACAAACAACTCTGCTCACTGGTTTTTACACACAACTTGCTACACCACCACTCAAATCTGCTACCTGGCGCACACACTCAACTTGTCCCACACATTCAACCTGCTACATGGTTTTCACCAAACAATCTGCGGGACTACACACTCAATCTGCACACGGGTGCACACACTCAACTCTGCTGCACTCACACACCAACTCTGCTGCACTGGCGAACACACCACCTCTGCTACCTGGGTGCACACACCAACTTTGGGTACATGGTTTTCACCACACACAACTCGCTACACGGGTTTCCACTCAACCTGCTACACTGGCCGAACACCCCCAACTCTGCTCACTGGTTTTCAACCACACAACCACTCCTGGTAAACCACTCAACTCGCTGCACTGGCTAAACACACTCAACTCTGCTGCACTGGTTACACACTCAACTCTGCACATGGTTACACACCAACCTGCTACACTGGTCCCCACACCCAACTTGCCCTGGCTCACACATCAACTCTGCTACATTTGGTTACACCTCAAAATCTGTACACTGGTTCACACTCAACTCTGCTGCACTGGCTAAACACACTCAAAATTGCTACAGGTTTCACACTCAACTTGCTGCACTGGGTGCACACCTCAAATCTGCTACACCACACACTCACCCCTGCTGCACTGGTGAACACACTCAACCTGTACATGGTTACACACCTCAAATCTGTACATGGTTAACACAAAAAACCTGCAAACCAACACTCAACTCTGCTACACTCACACACTCACTCTGCTACACTGGTTACCACCCCAACTCTGCTGCACGGAAACACACCAACTCTGCTACAATGGCTGCACACACTCAACTCTTACCTGGTTTCACACTAACTCTGCTACACTGGTTACACACACAACCTGCTACACTGGCTCACACATCAACCTTTCACACCACACCTCAACCCTACACTGGTTCACACACAACTCTGCTGCACTCACACACTCAACTCTGCTCAGGGGGCACAAAACTCAACTCTGCTCACTCACACACTCAAACCTGTGCATGGCTGAACACACTCAACTCTGCTGCACTCACCCCTCAATTGTACATGGTTTTCACACAAATTTCCCCCACTGGCTAAAACACTCAACTCTCTCATGCTAAACACACTCAACTCGCTGCATGGCTAAACCACCAACTTGCCCTGGGTTTCACACTCCTCTGCTACACGCTCACACACAACTCTCTACACTGGGGCACCCTCAACTTGCTACACTGGTTACACCCCCAAAACGCACAAGGTTCACACTCAAAATCTCTACATGGTTACACACTCAACCTGCTGCACTGTTTTCACACTAACTCGCGCACTGGCTGAAAACCCTCAACTCGCTACACGGTTACACACCAAAAACCCCGCTGCACTGGGTGAACACACTCAACTCGCTACACTGGGCACACACTCAACTCGCTGCACGGGTTCACACTCAACTCTGCTGCACGGCTGAACAACTCAACTCTGCACATGGCTGCACACACTCAAATCTGCTACACTGGTTCACACCAACTCTGCTACACGGTTACACACTAACTCTGCACACTGGTTACACACTCAACTCTGCTGACTGGCTAAAAAAACATCAACTCTGCTACACTGTGAAAAAACTCAACTCTGCTGCACTGGCTGAACACACCAACTCTGCACACTGGCGCCACATCAAATCTGCTACACTGGGTCACACACTAACTCTGCTGCACTGGGTTTAAAACCCCAAATCTGCTCACTGCTGAAAAAATAACTCGCTACACTGGTTCACACTCAATCTGCTGCCCGGCGAACACACTCAACTCTCTCACTGGCTGCACACACTCAACTCTGCTGCACTGGTTACACACTCAAAATCTGCTGCACTGGCTGAACACACTCAAATCTGCTCCTGGGGCACACACTCAATCTGCTACCTGGCGCACAACTCAACCTGCTCATGGTTTCACACTCAAAATCTGCTGCAAAATGGGGCCACACTACTCCTACACTGGCTGACACACCACTCTGCTGCACTGGTTACACACCAACTCTGCTGCACTGGCTGAACACCTCCTCTGCTACAACTGGGCAACACTCAAATCTGCTGACTGGTTACACACACAACTCTCTGCACTCACACAAAATCAACTTGCTACACTGGCTGCACACACTCAAACTCTGCTACCGGCTGCACACACCAAACCTGCTGCACGGGTTTCAACCAACCTCTGCACTGGCGAACACACTCAACTCGCTACATGGCGCACACACTCAACTCTGACACTGGCTGAACACACTCAACTCTGCTAACTGGGTTAAAAACCAAATCTGCTACAAATGGTTTTACATAACTCTGCTACACTGGGTTTCACATCAACCTGTGACTGGCTAAACACACTCAAGCTAACTGGCTGAACACAACCAAAATCTGCTGCACTGGTGAAACACCAACTCGCTACACTTTGGGGCACACACCAACTCTGCTACACTGGCTCACACACTCAACTCTTCTACATGGCTCACACACTCAACTCTGCTCACTGGTCCCCACTAACCTGCTGCACTGGCTAAAACCCCTCAACTCTCACACTGGGTTCACACCAACTCTGCGCACTGGCTGAACACACCAACTCTCTACACTGGCGCACACACCAACTTGCGCACTGGGTTTCACACTCAACCTGCTGCACTGGCTGAACAACCCTCGCAAACCGCCACACCAAATCTGCTAAATGCTGC
>JAODAL010025208.1:0-59086 GCA_025379985.1 Phyllomedusa bahiana
GGGGGGGATGAGGAAAAGGGATGGGGTCTGGGGGGTAGGGTTAGGGTGGGGGGGCTGGAGGGAGGAAAAAAAGGGGGCTGGGGGGGGGGATATGGGGAGGGCTGCGGGGAGAAAGCGGAAACTTTTGGGGAGGTAGGGATAAGGTGGGGGTGGCCCCAGGAAAAAAGGGAAAAGGAGGGTGGGGGGGTAGGGGGGAAGGGGGGGTGCTGGGAGGGAGAAGAGATGGAGCTGTGGATGGAGGGGTATGGGGGAGGGTTTTGGGAGAAGAAGGGAAAAGATCGTGGGGGAGTAATTAACTGAAAAGTCTGCAAAAAATTTGGGGCAGTGTGCTAAAAGGGAGGGGGAAATCTTGCTGGGGGGAAAAAAAAGACCCTCTGCAAAAGGGGCCCCCTGGGAAAAAACCGCTCTGGGGCAGCACATCTTTTCCGGGGCTTCAAATTGTTTTTAAAAAATCCCTATAAAACTGGGTTTTCATAATATTTTGCAGTATAAGTACTGCCTTTTTGAATGTCACCCGCATGCAGGGATAACCTTTTTTACTTTTATCCCCAAAAGCACTCCCCCTCGCCCACACCAAAAAAATGGCCACTTTCTAAAAAGTAAGAAGACCCCAAGCTGTCGGGCCCCCCCAAAATTCTCCCCCTTTGTTTCCATGTGGGGCCGACTCTTGGCATACAAAGGTAGATAAGGGCCCCTTTTTCCGTATGAAAATTTTTTTCTGTTTAGTTACTTGCATTATGCAATAAGTTTTTTTTAGGGTATTTTTTTTATTTAAGAAAAAGGTAATAAAAATAAACCCATCCATAGACATCCACAAAAAATACAAAAGTGTTCCTTTGCTCTTGTTGTGGTGTTTGGTTTTTCCTTTTCTTTACTAAATGTAAATTTAAAAAAAAAAAAAAAAAAACACAAAAAAAAAAAACAAATTTGGGGCAAAGTTGCCAGCCTGCCCATGTTTGGGGAAAAAAGATTGCAGGATGTGGTTGGGCCCTACTATTGTGGAAAGGGGGGACTGACGCCAGGGAAAACTGGGGGATGCAAAATCTCTATCACTTTTTTTCCAACGTTTAAATGTTGCGAAAAGGGGTTTTTTTCTGTAAAGAGGGGGGGGTTTGAAAAAATTTTGTATTTAACAAATCTCTAGAGCCCCACTCAAATGGCTTCAACCAAGATCTCCCATGGGGACACTTTCAAATTTCAATTTTAGCGGGGGACTTTAGCAAGAAGGCGAACACTCTCTCCCCAACAAAGAACTCCATTTTTCCGCACACAGGGAAATTTAGTATGTCATAACACTGGGCCCCCGCGGTGTGATGACCTCACCGCCTGTGGGTGGCCAAAAAAACTTCAGGGAAACGGGGGAAAGGGGGTAGTGTTTTTTTTTATTTTATATATGCCCCATTACAAAGGGTTAACATATTCTGGGGCCGTATAACTACCCAAATATACTGGGGCCTATATAACGCTATATACTGGGGGCCCGCAAATAACCCAGCCATATACTGGGGGGCCCTGTAAAATACCTACCATATTCTGGGGGGCCCCCTCACCTTGTTGCTATATACTGGGGCCATTTTTACCTACCTATAAATGGGGGCCTATTTCCTGCCTACTATAAATGGGGCCCCCATTTTCTACCCTTTTTTGGGGACCCTATTACCTACCTATTCTGGGGGGCCCATTACCTACCCATTCCCCCCCCCCCGGGGCCCTAATTACCTCCTTTGGTATATGGGGGGGCCCTATTTTTTTATACGCTGGGGAAACCCCTTTTTCAAATATTAATGCGGAACATATAACCTTTATATACTATTTACCTACCTACCGAGGGAAAACCCAAATTTTCCTTCCCATGGGGTGGGGGGTTTAAAAGGGAAATTTGTTCCAAATCAAAAGAAAAATTTCCTAAAAAAATAATTTTTTAATACTATGATTTTTTAAAAAAATTTTTCCTTTTTTAAAAATAAAAATGGCCTCACACATTGCCACTATAGAAATATGAAAACTGTATATTAAAAAGTACCCGGTGATTAGTACCTAAATACAAAAGCAAGTGGAAGTGTTGCAATCAAGCAAAAAAAGACATTGTCCCCAAAATCTATTGCAGGGAAGTGCCTCTATAAGGGAGGAAAAGTGGAAAAAAATCAGGGTTTGAAGCCCTTGTCACGTGCCCTTTCCCCCCAGGACCAGTATATCCCATATAATAAAAAAGGCACTATCGATCACTATACTAGTCCATCCGATGGCATCGCCGAAAAGGGGCCCCACCCCCGGGCGATCCCCCCTAACTAACTAAATTTACAGTAACTAATAAAGAACACAGACTAAGTCCACTCGGGCCCCCCAATTTTAACGATAATAGTTGGACCAATAGCAAATGGTGCCCAAAAGTAACAGGGGTTATCATAAAGATCAATATCGAGTACACAAGTTATGTTAAATAATCAAATGGATTAAACTACCAATAGTTAAGGCTAAGTAAAAAAAAAGTGAGGGGGCGTAAGACAAAAAAGTATGAAATATTTATACTCGACAGTATTGATAATAAAGGCTATACCAAAAATGGTATGATTTCTCAACTGATTACCTATCAACAGAACCCAAAGAAAAGGCCCAAAAAAAAAACAAAAAACGAAATTATGAAAATATTATAAAAAACACCCAAATTGAGGTTTTTATTAAGCTGGGGGGGTTGTAGAAATTGAAACCCCTTTTTTCTTTTTTAAGCGTCTTTTTCCCCAATCCCCCCCTGGAGGTGTTTTTCCCCCAAACCCTAAATGTCGAAAATTTAGGTGGTTGGATCATTATTTGAATTCACTACTGTGAGAACGGTGTATCCTCTTATGCCAATGTCCCTAGATGTCCCCAACTGTCTTCAAAATTTGTCTTGTCTTTAACATATCCTAATGGGAAAGTACAACTCCCTAAATAAATACCCCTTCACCTTACGTTGGAAAAATCTCTCTTCACAAATGACGATTGATTTAAAATCAGTAAAAGTCTTTGATGCTCAATAAATGGAATGCCCCAGTTGTCCCCACAGAAATTACCTGTGGTTGTCGATCCAACAGGTCCTGTTTTTTTAGGTGGTATATAAACTAGACCAGTCTATCCCTCAATGATCTTTTTCCTGTTAATCTGAGGAAAATAGGGGGGGACATCTTTTAAATTGATCTGCCTCAGATCCCCGTATCTAGAATACGTCTCTCTCTATTGTGGCCCTGATCAAGTTTCCCAGACCGCTAGTTTGATTTGGGGGGGAACTTGCGTTCTGTCCACACCATTGAGCATTCGATCACTTTCAAGTGCCTTTGACAAACCCTTTCAATGACTTTTGGGATAACACGATAAAAAAACCTTTTTTAAGGCCCCTTGCTTGGAACAAATGTCCCCTTTTCCCTGGGCGTTTTCCGAACTCGGAGAAACTCCCCCTTTGGTATCCCCTTTTTTAAGGGTCTAGGAGGGAAAAAATTTTCCCCAGGAGGAGATATTATCCGGTTGGTTTCCGAAAGGTTTTGTATGTGATTGCCGATTTATCTTTAATGATAAAAAGATCCAAAAAAGGGAAAGGAAAGTCTCAATAGTGAAGTTAAATTTCATGCCAACTTTAAATATTGGACTTTTTAAAAATTTGTCGCAGGCTTGAAGAAATTGAGTGAGGGAAATCTAAACATAATCTTAGTATTCCCAACTTAAGGCATTAGGATCTGGAAAAGGACACTTTCTGTAACCCATGGAAAAAGGGGGGGAATTGGGTTTTTTGGTCATTGAAGTATATTAATATGTAGCGATTTTTGAAGGATCGTCATGCTATTTATTCCCCCATGTGATCTACCCTTCCTTCTGTAGGAGTAGAAGAAATTTTGATACGGGGCCCTTGAAGGGGGTTGATCTCAGCAAATGAGAGTAAATTTATGATACCTAAACATGGTTACCCCTTGTTTTTATGCCTACCTAAGATACTAGGGTATGACCCCAAAAAAGGACGCCCAAAGGTCGGTTTGTGGATCCTTGTTCGAATGTCAGTTTATATTGATAATTCCTGAAAGAATTTTGTGTTGCTTTGCCGTCTTTCATAAGGACACCCCTGATTTGTTGAGAAGTTTGGGGCGGATGACTTTGAGGGGCACACTAAACTGCCCCTTTTTGAGTAGAGGCTCCTATAGCGATCACGCATATTGGGGGTGCGTGGGTGTAGGTATTTTCCCCCATTAGGGGTATAATCTTAGAGGCATATCAACTTGTCCAAGCTGCTTGTTTCGTCCCTTGAACACAATTTTTTCTTTTTAAAGGTAAAATCTTCCACCCGCTCGGGGTATGCTATGGGGAGCCCTGGGGCTCCCCCGTACGCAAATTTATTCCCGGGCTGGGGGGGAGGTATATTGTGTTAGTGCAATACCTACCCATAGGTAATATCCCTGTTTTGGGGGAGGTATATTGCGTTCCTAAATTTTTTGGAATGGGAGACAAAGGTTTTTATGACTTTTTGAGAAGTTCAATATTAATAATGTTGGCTGAAAATTCCTTTAGCTATTGATGATGTGTGCCCCCCTTTTTTTTTTGGGTCTTTATTCATTTTAAAATAAAACTGGGAATCTACTACAAAACCTTTCGGAAAAACAAACCGCGACTAATAGTTCCTCCCGGGGGGAAGGTTACCCCCTAGACCCTTAAAAAGGGGTATACCAAGGGGCAGTTTCTCCCAGTTCGGAGAAACTGTCAGGGAAAGGAGCTTTTGTTCCAAGCAGGGACCCTTAGAAAAAGGTTTTTGGGTCGGGGGTTTTCTGAAAAGTCATTGATGAGGATTTGTCAAGGCACTTGAAAGTGATGATCGAGGGGCTGTCAATGGTGTGGACGAACAGCAAGTTCCCCCCCAAAACAAAATATGGGATCGTGGCAAACTTTGATCAGGGCCCCGAATTTGCGAGGTGTTTTCTAGTCTGGGGTTCTTGAGGGCAGATAGGATTTAAAATGTCCTCCCTGATTTTCCTCAGTTACATTCGGAAAAGGGAAAATCATTGAGGTTTGACTGGTGCTAGCTTATACCAAATTTGGGGACATTAGGGATAAGAGGGGTACACCGATAGCTAAAATGTATGTGAATGTTTTAAAAATGACCAAACACCAAAATTTTTGATCTTGGGTCGTGGGAAATCACCTCGGGGGGTGATTGGGATACAAGACTGCTTAAAAAAGAACCCAGTGGCTTTTAATTAATATCGATCCCTGTGGTCTTAAAAAAAACTGCAATTTGGCTGTTTTTTTAATTTTTTCATAAATTTTGTTTTTTTGTTTTTTTTGGTCCTTTTCTTTGGTTTGTTGATGGGGAAACAGTTGAGATATCATACCATGTGTTGGGTTAGTCTTTTATTATCAAAACTGCAGAGTTATAATATTTCTATATCTTTTTTTTTTACTGCCATCACTTTTTTTACTTAGCCCTTAACTATTGGGGAGTTTTTATCCATGGTTATTTAAACGTAACTAGTGTACTTGATATTGAGTCTTGTGATAAACCTCCTGTTACTTTGGGCACCTTTTTTGCTATTGTGTCCAAAGTATTATCTGTATAGTTGGGGCGCCCGAGTGGGATTAGCTGTGTTTTTATGTATGTTACTGTATAATTTAGTTGTTAGGGTGAGTGCCGGAGGTGGGGTCGCCCCTTTTTGGGGGAGTGCTCTATTGGATAGGGCTAGTTTTAGTGTTTGCGATAGGCTTTTTTATTATTGGTTTAGGGGCCAATGGGCAAGGAGTTACTGGAAAGGTTCGAACCGTGAGTTTTTGACCCCATTTTCCCCCCTTTATAGGGGCCTTCTCCTGTAATAGGGATTTGGTACAATGTCTTTTTGTGTGATTTGCTGCATTGTCCACTGCTTTTGTATTTAGGGGCTGATATCCCGGGTACTTTAACATTACAGTTTCATTTTGAAGTGGCATAATGTGTGAGGCCATTTTTATAAAAAGGATAATTTTTTAATGCATATCATTAAAGATTATTGTTTTTGGGAAATTTTTTTTTTGATTGTGAGACGGTTTTTTATATTCTATTTTACTTTTTTTTGTGATTGTTCTTAAAAAGGGAATCCCCTCCGCCAGCAGCAATGGCTATTTTCTTCCCGTAGGTAGGTGGTATATATGTGCTGGAAAAAAGGGACGAGTCGTGGCCCGGGGGAATATCATGGTGGTTTGCTCGGTGAAAAAAGGAAAGTGAACGAATCCCATCAAAAAAATCATTCCTGGAGTCACTAAATGTAACTGCAGTGTGATCACATATTTCTGCAGAGCTGACATTACAACTAGTATCTATATGGGAAATTTAGAAATTAGTGACAGGGACAGAAGTTTTTTCCCTGTAAAAATACATGCCGCAATTCACAATGTGGCGTGAAAAATGCAGTGTCAACCCTACCCAAGCAAAAGGTCTCGGGCCCTGGATGTCTTGGGACCCTAGCAACGCCCCTGACTCTCGGTCTAGCATTATATATGGGAGCACTCTCTGGCATTATATGTATGTAGGAGCACTCTCCAGTTCTCAGCCCGTTGTATTTTTTCTGGTAGACAACATACAACTATGCATATTAATGAAACAACAACCTGAATACCCGGGAATGTTTATTGAAGCTCCGACTAAAGCCTAAATTATGTTATAGTGAAGCTACACACAAAACCCAGAATTCTTGAAGTTAATCTTACAACTATCCGTTTGCCACTACTTTAACATTACCTTAGACTAACTAATGAAATGAGTATCAGCAGAGAAGCAGCTCCGACCTCCTCTCTGGGGCCGGGGCATGTCAGTGCTGCAAATCAGTCCCGAGTAATATAATGTGATTATCTATTAATTCTGTGTACAAGATCAATCAACTTTCAAGGAATATGCTGTAAATCAGAATGCAGGTGCTCCCTGCACAGAAGCTGTGAGTTCATGGACACAGACAGGGAAGCAATTAGATTATGGATTCAGGGTCTGCGGACGACACTATGAGCAACTTCATCCAAAGTAACAGAAAATACTTAATACTCTCAGAAACAGAAACAAGTGCAGCGTTCATCTGTAGTTCAGTGCACTGGATAGTATGCAAATTAGGGGGATATTCAAAATGAGTGGAGTAAATGGACTCCTGCCCTGTGTAATAAACAAATTACATTATATCACAATTGGAAGCAATTTTCTCTCTGCTACCATCTAGAGGGAACAGGAGGTACTGCAGATAGTTATCTCCTCCATGAGATCAGTATAAAGTCTCCTCCACTCTCTATAAAGGCTGGAAATCGAGGTTGTGATTCTTATGTGGACCGGTATTCCCCTGAACTGTGTGGCAGGTGCACATTTATAGAAAACCTTTATACCAGAACATTTTTTGGGCTTTTCTTTGTTTTGCATTATTTCCTCCCTACCTACCAAGAGCCAAACTTTATTTTTTCTTTTATCTAAAGGTTCTCACACCCCTCACATTTTTGTAAATATTGTATCATATCTTCATGGGATAACATTGAAGATATGATACTTTGATACAAAGTAAAGTAGTCAGTGTACAGCTTGTATAACAGTGTAAGTTTGGTGTGCCCTCAAAATAACTCAACATACAGCCATCAATGTCTAAACTGCTGGCAACAAGTCAGTATACCCCCGAAGTGAAAATGGACAAATTGTGCCAAATTTGACATTTTCCCTTTATGGTGTCATGTGACTTGTTAGTGTTTTAAGGTCTCAGGTGTGAATGGGGAGCAGGAGTGTTAAATTTGGTTATATCGCTCTCACACATACTGTTCTCTGGAAGTTCAATATGGCAGCTCATGGCAAAGAACTGTCTAAGAATCCCCCCAAAAAAAAAGAATTGTTGCTCTGCATAAAGATGGTTTGGGCTATAAGAAGATTGCCAAAACCCTGAAACTGAGCAATAGCATGGTGTTAAAGATCATACAGTGGTTTAACAAGACAGGTTCCACTCAGAACAGGCCTCGCCATGGTCGACCAAAGTAGATGAGTGCACATGCCCAGCGTCATATCCAGAGATTGTCTTTTCAAAATAGAAGTATGAGTGCTGTCAACATTGCTGCAGAGGTTACAGGGGTGGAGAGTCAGCCTGTCAGTGCTCAGACCATATGCATGCACTGCATCAAATTGGTCTGCATATCTGTCGTCTCAGAAGGGAGTCTCTTCTAAAGATAGTGTACCAGAAAGCCTGCAAGCAGTTTGCTGAAGACAAGCAGACTAAGGACATGGATTACTGCAAACATGTCCTGTGGTCTGATGAGATCAAGATAAACTTATTTGATTCAGATGGTGTCAAGCGTGTGTGGTGGCAACCAGTTTAGGAGCACAAAGACAAGTGTTGTCTTCACTGTACTTTTGACAAGTGTATCTTGCCTACAGTCAAGCATGGTGGTGGGAGTGTCATGGTTTGTGGCTGCATGAGTGCTGCTGGCTGTGGGGAGCTACAGTTCATTGAGGGAACCATGAATGTCAACAGTGATACACAGAAGCAGTGTAATCCCCTCCCTTCAGAAACTGGTCCGCAGGGCAGCATACAACATGTTAATGACCCCACACACAGCTCCAAAAGGACCACTGCCCTGCTAAAGAAAATGAGGGTAAATGTTCTGGACTGGCCAAGCATGTCTCCAGATCTAAACCCTATAGACCATCTGTGAGGCATCCTCAAATGGAAGGTGGAGGAGCACATCTCTAACATCCACCAGGAGGTCTCTAACATCCACTAGCTCCATGATGTTGTCATGAAGGCGTGGCGTCCGGAAGTGTGCTATCGTGCATGCACTTGGACATGTGGTGTACTAGGCGAACGTGGTATTTAAGGTGAGTGAACTCACTGGCGTGTTGTCTCCGTCATCAAGGGAGTCCACTGGAGTATGCTGGCTCCTGGAATCCTAGGTGCCTGGGCATAATTTACCATCCAGAGCAGAGGAAATACTGGGTAACATCTTTTCCCTTTTTTTTCCTCTATACTACTGTCACGTTTGCTGGCCGCAAAGCCGGTAACGCCCTGGTACAGGAGATCCTCAGGGCCCACCGCGGGCAGAGTTGGCGAAACTGAGGGTAGCCGAAGTGCAGGAAGGTGGTGGATAAACGGATCCCAGTAGCTGTTTAATGGAAGCAAGTCCCAGGGTGATAACAGAATTATACAGCAGGAATTAGCTGACTGGTGCAGCGACAGGAGTTCAGCGGGTTATAGGTGCGCTGGACGGCGCCGAGTAATGCAGACGTTTAGACGGGGAGCTTAGCAGACACTTGGAAACCAGGGGGTTAACAAGGCATCGCTTGCAGCAGAGGTCTAGCTCTATGGATGAACACCAACGAAACTGACCCTGAGTCCAGGGAGGAAGTTCCTTATGAAGGAAAGGGTCAGAGGTCACAGGCAGGAAGCAGGAGCACAGGAACCATAACAGAGAGTGACCGGGGTGGTCAGACGAGGAGCAGAGGCATCTTTATTCAGGGACGCTTCACCCACAACACCATGGCATAGAGGTTTCCGGGGCGCAGCAGGTGGACTGGGCAGTTCTTTAGATATTTTGCTTGGGATGCCACAGTATAGACACAGGTTCAGACTGCGCCGGCGAGTGTGTTCCTCCAGGCTTAGATGGGCGTGATTCAACTCCATAGGAACATCTTGTGGGAACGCAGGCGCCTGGTGAGGTAGACTTGGGGGTGCAGGTACACGGCGAGGTGAAGGCTTGCGGGACGGAAGGGCGGTGACTGCTGGGAAGCTCTGCTCTCTTTCAGAAAAAACGTATGTCGATTTTCGTAGCTAGAGCAATGAGGTCGTCCAGGTTACTTGGTAGGTCAGACCAGCCAGTTCATCCTTGATGTGGGCCAGCGAGGCCCCCAGAAGGTGCAACAAGGGCCCCGTTGTTCCAGGCAAGTTCAGAAGCCGGGTTCGGAAAACCCGGGTGGCATACTGGCCCACAGTGGATTCACCTTGGCAGGAACGTAGCAGAGCAGATGCTGCGGAGGGATTGCGCCCAGGCTGTTAAAAATTTTCCGGAAGGCGGACCAGAAATTCTTGGATGTCCCCTGTCAGCGGATCCCCTCTCTCCAGAGGGGTGAGGCCCCGGCCAAGGCTTCACTGAGAGGCAGGCTGATGATAAACGCCACCTTTGCTCTATCGGATGGAAAAATGGTGTGCCAGGACCTCGAAGTTATGATTACACTGGTTGATGAATCCGCGACATGAGTGGGGATCTCCGTCGTAACGGGCAGGCAGAGGCAGGTGCAGGCTGGGACTGAACATGGGTGCAGGCGGCGGGACCACAGCAGGTGGTGGAGCTGGCGTAGATGCAACTTCATCCATACGTTCGGTAACTGTCTGTAGCTTCTGGAAGATTTGCTCCAGGTGCGTGCCATGACGGTTATTACAGTACCAGGTCAGGCAGAGTCACTCCGGGGGGGATCCATTTAGTATGGTCAGTTGTACTGGGCACGTTTACTGGCCGCAAAGCCGGTAACGCCTGTTACAAAAAGATCCTCCGGGCCCACCGCGGGCAGAGATGGCGAGTATTGTGGCGGGTAGCCGAAGTGCAGGACAGGTGGTGGATAAACGGATGCAGTAGCTGTTTAATGGAAGCACTGTCCCATGGTGATAACAGATTCGCAGCAGGAATAGCTGACTGGTGCAGCGACAGGAGTTCAGCAGGTTAAGGTGGGGGGCGGCCCCGAGTAATGCAGACGTTTAGACAGGGAGCTTAGCGGGACAACTCTGGAAACCAGGGGGTTAACAAGGCAGCAGCTTAGCAGCAGAGGTCTAGCTCTATGGATGAACACCAACGAACTGACCCTGAGTCCAGGGAGGAAGTTCCTTATGAAGGAAAGGGTCAGAGGTCACGGGCAGAAAGCAGCAGCACTGTGTGTATAAATGTCCGTAGGCTGGCGCGCGCGCGCCCTACGGGGTGCACATACACGCTGGGGAAGCCACAGTGGACGGACACACGTGGGAGCAGGACCAGGTGAGTAATGCTGAGCAGAAGCAGGTGTAGAGCAAACTGACACTGCCGCTGTAAGACCCGCACAGGGAGCCACAGCGGACCCAGACACAGGGGCACGGCCACGGCCGCGGTCCAATGCACGGGCCGCGGCGCGATCCGTGACAACTACATTGTTTGGCCATCTGTTTGTTAATGATTGATCTATTATTGTTTTGTGCTGAATAGCTCTGGATATTGTATGACTATTAGGGCATGTCCCCACTGCACGGGTTTTCGGCCGTTTTTTCAGCCGGTTTGCGGTTTTTCAGACCGCCTGAAAAAACCGGCCCAAAATTAGCACAATTGTGCTCTATGGAAAACCCGTGCATGCAAGTCCCCCCTGCACGGGTTTTTTCGCCCGGCGGTTTTGTAGCCGGCGGACCCGGGGACAAAAACATTGAACATGCACAATCTTCCGTCCCGGGTTTTCCCGGGGGAACATGTGCATCTCAATGGGGGGGGGGAGGGCTGTTCTCCGCTCATCGCGGAGAAAAGCCGCCCCCCCCGCGGCCATGGGGACGGCCGCAAAACCAGCCGGTATTTGTCCACTGCCGTGTAAACGGCCCCTTAGTGGTGGCCATCTGTTTATCATAACCAAACAATATGTATATACTACTCTAGAGTTATTGCTTAGCCTTACCCCAGGGTTTGGTTATTTTTTATATTATCTCTATATAGTCTTGATAGGTGGCCCTGAAGGGGGTTATTAGTGTACCGATTGTTGTGAGCCCGAGAACCTCTGAATTGAGGAGGAAGCGTTGGTTTTGTTGGCGTATAGGTCCAGGTCGTTGTAACACATTGGTCCGATACAAAATTAGTGGTATGGTCATCGGGGACTGCGAGTTCAGTTATAGTATTTTTTTGTACCCTTTTTGTAATATTTTGATTAGGGTATTTATCACTATTTGTATAGGGGTGTTTGTAGGGTGGTTAGATAGGGGGTTTTCCCGGGGGAGTTGTCTTGTTGGGGGGTGCTCTTATTTTTTGATAGGGGGGCCCTAAAAATTTAGTAATGGGGGAAATTTGGGTTTTTTTTTTGGGTTTTTTAAGAGTTTGTAATAAATGTTATGTTTTACTATGTTAGGCTTTTCCCCTCGTAATTTTTGTTTAAGAAATTTTTTTTTGGGGATTGCTGATGACTCCTGTATCTTTTAGAGGAACGGTTGTTTTTCCTCTTTCGTTTTTTTTGCAACATGTTACAAAAAGGGACCAGCTGCAAAAATGAGCAGAAAAAAAGCATTCTGTGGAAACCACTGAATGTTTTTACTAGTAAAGTCTATGGCACCTGTTTTCAGTCATTTTTTCAACGAAAAAAAAACGGCTGAAAATGTATGCAGTGGAGATACAGCCTAAGAATGCCTCTAAAAAATTAAAGTATTAATAGCCTACCAAGATCCCTAATTGTCAACCCCCCAAATTCTGTCACACATTTGTATTTCCTGCACTTTGGCACCACGGCACTTTCTGTATATGATTAGGGTTTGGGAGGGAGGTTTCCCTTTTTTGTAACCCCCCATATTTTGTAACATGGCGGACCTTGAAAACCAAAGCACTTGAAACCTTTTGTTCACCCTACACCTAATAGATTGAAGCTCTTGGGCAGGGCCCTCAAAACCTCTGTCTCTTTTGTAAGTAGCTTTTTTTTATAATGAAATGCTGGTTTGCGTGTTTTCCCCTTTTTTAAAGGCGGGAAATTTTTGGGAAAAAATGTTTTATGTTTTTTTTTACCAAAAAAGCTGAAAAACATCAAAATTTCAGAAGGGAAATCTGGAAAGACCAGGGGGGGGTTTTCCAAAAATTTTTAAAATGCAATTTTGTGGATGAGCTCTTTTTCTGTCTTAGTAAAGGAAAAGGGGAGGTGTGGTCCCTGTGGGGCCATTGCCTTTAGGTTTTTCTTCCCCGAAAAAAATTCTTTATAAATGGTGTAGTTTTGGTTTTTGCCTTCAAATAAATTGGGCCCAACCCCAACCTTGCAAACCCTGGATTCGCCACTTGCCGAAATTTTTTTTTTCCACACCCGCCCAAATTTTTGCCTTTAAAATAAGAGTCAAACAAATTTCTGAAATTCCCACAGGCTGCACCAAACAAATGGGGCCGGGTTTTAAGATTTTTTAAATCCCCTTTTTCCCCCCTTTTTGCATTTTGAAATTCAGGAGGGTGTTTTGGGGAACCCTGTCCAAAAAATCCTTTAAGCACAAATGCCGCATGTTTAGGTGGTTGTTGTAAAGAACTGATAATAAATCCCTTTTTCTAAGCCTTTATTTTTTTTGAATCAAAATTGCAGTGTAGGGGTAAAAAATTATAATATAAAATAATTTAGGAAATATTGGTTTGTACTTTGCAGTCAAAGAAGTTTTTTTTTTTTTCAAATATCTAAAACCCTAAGCATAAAAAAAAAGCATCTTTTAAAAAAATAGAACCATAAGGCGGACACTAGCTGAGCAGGTTGGACTGGCCCCCAGGGGATAGGGGAAAACCCCCCCCTGGGCCCTTGAGATGGTAGGCCTTGGGGTGATTTTTTTAACTGCTATCATCCTCATAAGGGCAAAAAGATAAAAGAGAGGCAAAAATCAAGAGGAGAGGTGGAGGATTTAAAGTAACTGTAGGGTGGGGGCCCAAAAATAAACCCCCGGTGGGCCTGGAAACTCAATTGGTGGGCCCCCTGATCAAAATTTCCCCGTGGGCCCCCAACCACCGTCTGACCTGTAGTGGGGAGGTATTTTTAATTGTGCTAACTACGCTTTGGGTGCCGTCTTGGCCTGTCCCAGGGGTTTCGTGGCTCAGGGATCGCCGCTTTGGTAAGGGGAGGGGCACTCACACACAGGGATTTCTTTCATATCTGGCCCCAGCCAGCTTTATCCAGGCACAGAAACATAAACAGACTCAAACAAACAGAATCCTATGCTGTCTAGCCACTGACTTCAACTTGTAGAGGCCCTCTCTACCTGTGGTCGGAACCTACCATTCAGCCACATAAGCACACATTTTTACCAGTCACCACTGGTTCCAGGCTTCTCTCAAACCTCTGGGTCCAGAGCCTCCCTCCAGCTCCTCTACTCCCAGGTAGCAGACCAAGCCCCCCAAACACCTGTAGTCTCATACTTTTATAGGCCTCCAGGGACCTTCCAAAAACCTGGCCTGGAACACGGGGAGTAGACACCCACCCGACACGTTATCTACTCCAGATGACCTAGAAATGGCTGAGACAGCCACACTAGCTATAGCTAGCCACTTACTATGGCGGTCAGATATAAATGGCTCCTATCCCACCAAGGCCAGGTAACCTTGGGGGCGTGTTGCTTGCAAATCTCCTGTGTTAAGCCATCTAGTGGCAGAAACCTTTGACCGCCTAAGGTCACTCTGCCACAGTATTAACTGTAGTTTCCCGTCAGTTTGTTATGCAGGGTGTATGGAGCGGGTTCACACACTGAGCCTGCTCCATGCGTGGCAGGTTTTAAGTACAGGTAGCACCTGAAATCAGCAGCTGGGATCAGAAATCACTCTGTTCCCAGCCATTTAGCTACTTAGATGCTGAGGTTAACAAGCCTTTGGCATCCAAACAATTAAAAAGGGCTGTGGTGCCCATTCTGCCCCCCTCCCTGCCGCAACAAGAACAAGGGGTGCCATTTGGTTGCCATGACATCCAGGGGACTATTGAAGGCACCTAGGCCTATCATGATTGTACTCCTATTACACCCTGCTATAGGCAGTGTGTAACAGGAGATCAATGAAGTCACTATATACTGCAATACATTATACATTAGAACTGCAGTATATAATACAAGCAATCAAGCGATTGCAGTTTGAGCCCCCTGGGGGAAACTAAACATTACTGTAATAAAAAAAAAAGTTTTTTTTTTTTTTTTTTAAATAAGTTAAAAAAAACTGTTACCAATTAACATAGAAAAAAACTATAAAAAATGTTACATAGTTGGTACCACTACATCCCTAAAAGTCTGATCTAATATAGTATCATGTTCTTTATCTTGGACGATAAATGCCTTAAAGAAAAAAAAAAACTAAAAAAATCCCAGAATTGTGGATTTTTTTTGTCATCTTTTCCCCTGAAAAAAAATTAATAAAAAGTGATCAAAAAGTTGCATGTACTTCAAATTAGTACTAATAAAATTACATCTCACCCTGCAAATAATGAGGCTTCATATAGGTCCTATAGGGGAAAGTAGTTTAAAAGTAGTAAAACATGCTGAAACTATAGAAATTTGGTATTACCGGAATCGTATCGCTCTGCAGCATAATGATAATATGTCACTTATAACAAAAGGTGAACTTTGGAAAAACAAATCTCCCCAAAACATTGTGCAAGTACTCTTTTCCCAATTCCACTCCATGCTAATTTTTTTCTGGTTTCCCCAGTACATTATGTGGTACAGTAAAAGGTATAATTAAAAACTGCATCTTGTTCTGCAAAAAAACAAACCCTCATACAGGTGTGTGCAATATCTCATTTTTCTAAATAAATTCAGTTACGCCAGTAAGGGAGTACATGCTACATGCCCGGGTGGTGAAAATGGGAAATTTATACCAGGGAAACCCAATATGAAAAATTTAACCCCAGAAGTATTACGTTGAAAATGGTTTCCCTTTTGGCAACCCAAAAGGGCGGGTTTTTATGGGTTTTTTTATTTTTATAACAGGGGTTTTTTTATCCCAAAGCTATATTTGATTATGCCACAAAATTAAATTTAATGATGAACCCTATAATAAAATTATTGTGAAAAATAAAGGACAAAAAAAATTAGAGGGAAAAAGTGCTGTTGATTTTAAAATTTTAATTTTTGAATGGCCCCCAATAAAAGTGAGATGGTGAAGGCCTTTTTTGAAAACATTTTAAATTTTTGGGGCTGGGAAAAAATTAGGGGGAAAGGAAAACCCCCTTTTTGAGGGGGATCCCCCTTTAACTGCATTTTTAAAGAAAAAAACCTTTGCCCCATGGAAAAATTTTTAGTCGCAAAATTTTAATTAAATTAAAAACTGGGGAAAAAATTTAGAAAAATTTTTAAATTTGTTGGGCCAAAAAGTGGCCTGTTTCTGGACACTAATGGCGACAAAGTATGAAAAGGGGCTGCGCCAAATTTTCTTGTTTATTTGGGCCAAAGGGTGAAAGACTACGGTTTCCTTTTCCCAAAAAATTTTTTTGCGGTTTGTCCCTTTGCCAAAATTTGGGCCCAAAAAAATTTTGGGGTTTTTCGGGGTGTTTTCATACCACATTCATAGAAGTAGGGGCACAGTTATGATACTTTGGACCAAAAAAATCTAGGGGACAGAAAAAGTCAGACCAGGGTAAAAGGGGGTGCCTGAGGGCCCGGAAATTGTTTGTTTTTTGGGCCTTTTTACCCCCCCTGTAATGTATTTGGGGTTTGGAAACCCTGCCCCGGGGAAAAAAAGGGCCAAAGGGGAACCAGAAGGGGAAAAGGGTTTTGGGGGGGCCCGGCCCGGGCTTGTTGGTTTTTGGTTTTCTCTGCCCCGTATGGATGCCCCGAGGGAAAAAAAGCCAGGGCCAGGGTAAAAAGGGGGTTTCCTGGGCCAGGACTTGTGGTATTTGGGCCTTTCCCCTGCCCCGTATTTATGGGCCCCGCAGAGAAAGCCGAACCAAAGGGGGAAAGGTTTGGGGCCTGAAACCCGGGCTTGTCGTTTTGGCACTTCAAATGGGCCCTGTATGTTTATGGGGACCTTTTTTTAGAAAACCCAGCCCAGGACACCAAAGGGTAAAGGTGGTGCCGGGGGCAGGGCTTGTGGTATTTGAAAAAAAATTTGAGACTCTGGTTCACTTAAATTTTTATCAAAAGATGTTTAAGCTTCCCAAAGACTTTCAAAAAGTGATTCAAAAATTTGGGCGTCTATCTATCTTTAAATTTTCAAAAACAAGGGGCCAAACAGGGCCCCTCACTGGGGTTTAAAAGACCCTCCATTATTCCCGAAGGAAAAAATAAAAACTCGATTGAGAGGTTTTAAAAATAGATGCATAAATGCTTCTTTAGGGGGTTTCCACGTAGTGTATTGCCCTTTTTGGGGGTTTGTTTTGCCCCTGGCGGGGGGCTGTGTGTTTTACATGGGAAATTAAATGTGTGCCCCCAGCCCCCCCAAATGGCACCCCGGGGTTTTATTCGTTTTTTCAAAATGGTTTTTTTGTGCAGAAAACATACGTTTTATTGGGGGTTTCATTGATTTTTAAAAAAATTTAAAGGGGAAAGGGAGGGGGGGCTTCCATTTTTGGGGTTTTTTTCCCCGCCCAAATTAAAAGGCTTTTCATAAAAAAGGGCAGCTTGGCCCGGGTTTTTTTGGGGGGTTTTTTTTTTTATTTTTTTCCCCTCTGAATAAATTTTTGGGGGGCGGTTTGGCCAGTGAGAGGCCCCGATTGGCTCGTTGAGAGGTTAAAAATAGCATAGGATTTCCCCGATTTTGAGATCACGGGGTGAAAGTTGGGCCCCGCCCTTAAAAAATTTTTGTTTAAAATATTTTGAAACCGGGGGTCTAAAGTTTTTTTTTATGTATGATTTGATTGCATAAATGCTTTTTTTAGGGGTTTCCAGTGTGTATTGCCTTTTTTGAAAAAATGTGGGCCCCTGGGGCGGGGGTTTTGTGTGAAAAATTTTTAATTTCATGTGTTCCCCCAAACCCGGGGCCCGTGGGACCCAGGTTTGCATTTGTTTTTTCAAAAAATGTTTTTTTTGGGGGCAAAAAAAATACGTTATACTTGGGGGGGTACATTGATTTTAACCTATATGGGGGAAAGGGGGGGTGCTTTTCCTTTTGGGTTTCTGTCCCAGCCCCTCTAAAAGGCTGTCATAAGGGAAAGGGCAGCTTGCAGGTTGGGGGTTTTTTTTTTTTTCCTTTTCTGAATAAAGGGGGGTGGTTTAAAAAAGGTTTAGGCTGAATTTGGCCCCGATTTTAAAGGTAAAGATAGGATAGGTTTTCCCGAATTTTTTTAGGACTTTTGGTAAATTGGGGACTAAAAACGCACCTGTATGGGATGACCCCGCGAAGAACGCCCGACCTGGGGTTTTAAAAATTTGGGGCCCCGAGCCAGACTTTGTTTTTGGCTCTCATGCCTGTATGTATGGGCCTGCAGGGGGAAAAGATTATACATCATGGTGCATTCTTTAAAAAGCCTTAAAAAACAATTTAGAAAATGGTCTAAAACATTTAAAAGGATTCATAACCCGTGCCCTAATTGTAAGCTGCGTCGGAAAGAGCTGGCTTCAGCAGTTGCTGGGCTCCCCCATTTATAAAAGGGAGGGATGGTTTTCTCCCACAATGCCTTCTTGATCGCTTTTAAAGGGGATTTGGGAAAAAGGAACTGGCCCCCCGGGCCCCCCCCTGCCCCCCCCCCCCCCGTACCCAGGGCCCGCCCCCCGTGTACGTGTTTCCCGCCCCGGGCCCGGCTTTCCCCACGTGAAAACCCCTGCCCAGGGCAGCCCCGGGGCGGCTGGGGTTGGGGTTTTTAAGGGGGGGAGCCCCTTTTCCCCCTAAAAAAAAATTTGGGCTATTTTCCAGGGCGTGGGGCATATCTAAGGAATTTTGCCCAAACAATCTTTTCAGGGTTTGTTGGGGGTGCGTTTTCCTTGTTTTAGAGGGGTGTTGGGAAGTTGAATGATTATCCGGTTGTTTCCCGTCCGTCGTTCGTTTCCCGGACCTTTCCTTTTTTCGGCCCCCTGCCCTGCCTTTTGCTTCCCCTTGGGGCCCCCCGGGAAAACCTTTGCCCCCCCGTCCCCGACCTTTGGGCCCGTTTCCCCTACTACGGGCCTTTGGGTTTTCGGTTTGTACCTGCAGTAAACCCCGGGCCCCCATCGCAAGGGAAGTCAAAATTTAGGGGGAAACGGCCTTGGTTTTGGGCCCCACGCCGGCAGCAAGGGCCCCTCCGCCCTTTTCGGGGGGCTCTGGTGAATTTAAAGGGGGTTACTTTGGGCTCGTTCCCCCGGGTGGCCCTTTTTAAACCCTCCAAACGCTTGCGGTGGTCCGCGGAAACCAACCCAAAAACCAAGGGGTTTCATCGTGTTGTACCTAAATGCCCAAATACGGCCCAAAAAAATTTTTGTCCAATTCTTGTAAAATTTTTATTTTAGAAAAGAAATTCTCTCATTACTTACCTGTCCATGATCCAGTGTTTTGCTGCCCTTGCTGACCGTCTGAACATTCGTTTTGGAATACATTCAAAGAGTACACTCCCTATTGCGCCAGGTTGATAAAGAACTTTTCTCCATTCAATACTACAGCAGTTGCAGTAGTAACTGAAAATCTACATGACATGCAATTGTACCGGTGGTGTTGGGGGTGGAGTGACCTAATGTGACCCTAGAATTGCAATGCATATCCAGTACTAAAGCTTCTACTGTAATATATCAAACAAACTGCGGCAAATATAAAAAAGGAATTATTTACTTCCGATTGAAAATCCCAGCGTCTACATATTCTATTTCTGAAGAGATCATCTAAATAATGTCTCAGTGCTGAATATTATTAATGGGGATATGCAAACTGTTACTTGTCTCATTTATAAGAATTAGAGAAACAATTTCCAACAAGCAAAACTTGTCAGGAGCGGAATATTTTAGAAATCCTTTCTTGCTAAATATCTGTGCATGTGCCCAAATGTGGCCATGTTTCTTTAATAGGAGAAAGAAGTCTACTGCGTGTACAATCAACACTACAACTATCCTGCAAAGGTGACGGAAGGAGCTAAGGTTTTTAGGTTACAAAAAGCTTTCCAGTTTTATATAAAGAGAAATGCAGCAATTGTATAAATAAATGTATCAACAACCTTCTAAAGTACTTTACATCCTCACCATTTTAAGATGTTTGCTGTCAGTGAGGGAGATCATTCTTGTTTACATTTATAGATTGCAAATCCTGTACATATCTAGCCCTGCTCTTAGCGGAGACATGGACACAATAGTACTCACCCTAGACAATGCTCTGTGAGCTAAACCACCTGGTCTCCGGACTGATACATTGTACATAGCTTGTTTTGCTCACAGCTGAGAAGTGTTTTCAACTGTATCCAGTCAAGACAATGCTCTGTGACAGAGGTGTAACTTGAAGCTCTTGGGCCCTGATGCAAAAAATGAAATCCTCCCCAGTTACCATGTGTCATTTATAATACTAGTGTCTTCTTATGTGGCAGAAGAGCTTTTCGTCCCCCTTAGGATGCAGGGCCTGGTAGCGACTGCTACCACTGCTCCCCCTGTAGCTACGCCCCTGCTCTGTGAGCTAAACAGTCTGCACTCCAGACTAATACATTGTATATTGCTAGTCCTGCTCTTAGCTGAGAAGTGGATACAATTGTACCCAGTATAGACAATGCTCTGTGAGCTAAACGTCCTGCACTCCAGACTGATACATTGTACATAGCTTGTTTTGCTCACAGCTGAGAAGTGTTTTCATTTGTATCCAGTCAAGACAATGCTCTGTGAGCTAAACAACCTGTACTCCAGACTGATACACTGTATATTGCTAGTCCTGCTCTTAGCTGAGAAGGGGATACAATTGTACCCAGTCTAGACAATGCTCTGTGAGCTAAACGTCCTGCACTCCAGACTGATACATTGGGGCAGATTTATCAAGGCAGTTGCGCCAGAATTCTGGTTCAATTTGCGCGGAAAAGCAGCTTTTCACCACATTTACTATGAGTTTTAGACAGTTTCAGACGCTTCTGCGCCGCATCCGACAAAGGGGTGTGGCTTCTTAAAAGTTTAAAAGTGGACGTGGTTTCCCTGAAAGGGGGCGTGGCTTAAATGCGACAAGAAATGCGCCAGGATGTGCGACCAAATTCTGGCGTAAATGTAAGCCAACTTAAAGATGGTGCAAACTGAGACTAGACAGTTCTAACCTGCACCAGATTTATCAACACTATGATAAATTTGGCGCATTTTAAGGCTGTCTAGTCTAAGTTTACACTGTCTAAAAGTAAGACACTTTTGATAAATCTGCCCCATTGTCTATGACTTCAGCTGTGAAGTGGATACAACTGTAGCCAGTTTAGGCAAAGCTCTACAAACTTCAAAAAAATGTATTTCGTAATTTGCTACAAAGTATCAATCTGGAGTCTACAATATCTTTTCATCACTCCTCATGTTCTACAGATGGGGAGTACAAATTTTCCTAAAACAGACTAGCTTGATGTGGTGGTGGGTGGTGCTGTCTAGTGTCGCATGTTGGACTCTAAACAAAATCAGATTTGACTTCAATCCGCGAAAATCAACTTTTGGCAGAAATCGTCCCCCAAAAATTAACCATGGCCGAAACCCTACTCTTCATTACTAATTTATGTTTAGGTTTTAAGGGGTTTTCCCATATGTTTTACACCTAGCTTGCTCTTCACAGCTAGCTCCAGGCTCCCACTTCCTGTTCAGGTTGTGAGTAGTTCTACAGTAATGATTGACAGTTCCTGGCTGAGCCTGTTAGAGGGACATTAGTTATGGAGGGGTTTTAACAGCAGGGCATCAACGTTTGTCAGTCAGAAACATAAACAGGGTTCTGTGCTGCTGATAAGACACAGCAGAGTGTGACATCATCATCCCGGCCACTGCTAGAGCAAAAAGAGGTTGTCGTTAACCTAGTAAACTCTTTGTAAACAAGCAGGAGATAAGAACTGCTCTACCTTTGAAAGGAAGCAAAAATAGAACAGAGATGTATTTGGAAATAGTCTTTATTTACCGCAGCAGAAGAGCAGACAGACAGACGATGAGCCCTGACGCTAGGCCCCCGAAATCTGACCCTGCCTACTTACCCGTCCGACTCTAAGTAGTAGGCGGAAACTGGGTGGCGGTCCCTACTCTGAGTAGAAAAAACACAGAACATTCGAGACAAACAAGCACAAATTGGGGAAGTCCAACGGAGCAGGTCAAAGTCGGAGAGAGCAACGCATTACTGAATCATAAGGTAAAAGGAAGGTCACAGGACAAGCACAAAACAGTAACCAAACGAGACTAAAGAGAAATAAGCACATCAGTTCAAGCAAAGCCTATCACAGGCAAAGAGCAAAGGCTCAAGCAAACTATAAGTAGGATGTCAGAGTCGCAGCCCAAGACATGATAGGACCGGGCCTCTGACATCCATCCATACAAAACATGGACTGAGTGGCAGAAGCAGCTGTCACACTGGCTTAAAGGGGTTGTCTCACTACAAGGATTGCTTTTTATGTTAAAGATCTTTGAAAAACACTTCACTTTGCAATATATGTCCATTACCAGTGTCCTACCTATTCCTAGATATCCCCTCTTGTATGGGCTGCATCAGCTCCTCAGGTCGCTATAGCTACAGACCTGTTTGATCTCTCCTGATAGGCTGCCAGCACTGGTTGCTATAGCTACAGACCTTGCTCAGACCTCAGCTTTTTCCCTCTATCATATAATCATATATATTACAGAGCTCAGTTTCTCCTCTATCATATAACACTATATATGACAGAGCTCAGCTTCTCTCCTCTATCATATAACCCTATATATCACAGAGCTCAGCTCTTCTCCTCTATTATAAAACCCTATATATCACAGAGCTCAGCTCCTCTCCTCTATCATATAACCCTATATATCACAGAGCTCAGCTTCTCTCCCTCTATCACATAACCCTATATATCACAGAGCTCAGCTTCTCTCCCTCTATCAAATAACCCTATATATCCAGAGACTCAGCTTCTTCTCCTCTATCATATAACCCTATATATCACAGAGCACAGCGTCTCTCCTCTATCATATAACCCTATATATCCCAGAGCTCAGCTTCTTCTTCTATCATATAACCCTATATATCACAGAGTTCAGCTTCTCTCCTCTATCAATAACCCTATATATCCCGAGCTCAGCTTCTCTACTCTTATCATATAACCCTATATATCACAGAGCTCAGCTTCTCTCCCTTTTCATATTAAATCTATATATCACAGAGCTCAGCTTCTCTCCCTCTATGATTTTACCCTATATATCACAGAGCTCAGCTTCTCTCCTCTATCATATAATCCTATATATCCCAGAGCTCAGCTCCTCTCCTCTATCATATACCCTATATATCACAGAGCTCAGCATCTCTCCCTATCATTTTTACCCTATATATCACAGAGCTCAGCTTCTCTCCTCTAAACATATAACCCTATATATCACAGAGCTCTGCTTCTCTCTTACATATAACCCTAAATCACAGAGCACAGCTTCTCTCTCTATCATATAACCCTATATATCACAGAGCTCAGTGCCTCCATCACATAACCCTATATATCACAGAGCTCAGTTCTCTCCTCTATCATATAACCCTAATATCACAGAGCTCAGCTTCTCTCCTCTATCATAAACCCATATATCACCCGAGCTCAGCTCCCCTCCTCTATCATATAACCCTAATATTCACAGAGTCAGCTTCTCTCCCCCTATCATATAACCCTATTATACACAGAGCCTCAGCTTCTCTCCTCTATCATATAACCCTATATACACAGAGCTCAGCTTCTCTCCCCCTATCATATAAACCCATATATCACAGAGCTCAGCTCTCTCCTCTGTCATATAACCCTATATATCACAGAGCTCAGCTCCTCTCCTCTATCATATAACCCTATATATCACAGAGCTCAGCTTCTCTCCTCTATAATAAAACGCAATAAAACACAGAGCTCAGCTTCTCTCCACTATCATATAACCCTATATATCACAGAGCTCAGCTTCTCTCCTCTATCATATAACCCTATATATCACAGAGCTCAGCTTCTCTCCTCTATCATATAACCCTATATATCACAGAGCTCAGCTTCTCTCCTCTATCATTAACCCTATTATACCAGAGCTCAGCTTCTCTCCTCTATCATATAACCCTATATATCACAGAGCTCAGCTTCTCTCCCTAAATCATCTAAACAGATATGGTCGTACTCCAAACTTTGGTGCAATCTGTGCCTGCCTCGACACTTTTGAATGTGCCAAAGTTGTGGGGACATTGTTGGGGCATTGTGGGGTCGTGTTGCACCATATTCGTAGGATTAGACACATTAATGAATGTGGAACATCAAAAGTAGGCACAAAACTGTCAGTACCAGCTGGACCAAGTTAAAAGTGGTCTGACTGAGGCCAGAATTACAATAGACTAACTATATTTGCCATTAGGGCAAAAAATATAAATTATTTCTCAACTTATACCACTAAAATAATAATTAAAGTTATTTATGATAATGATCAAACTATATAAAATTAATAATTATATCATCTATAGTTAATATTACATTATATAATAACCAGAAAATATTTTTGTTCTAAAAAATGAAAAATATAAAAATCTGTACAAAACTTTATTAACATAAAAAAATTTACATTAGAAATGTAACTCAATGTCTTTAGAGAAGATCAGAAGCTCCTAAATGTCAATCATACTGCTCAATGTTTCTCTTTCTACTAGGTCATAATGCTCTCCCTTTGTCAGTCAATTTGTGGTTAGAATGTTGCAAGAGATAAGTAGCTATTAGTGTCAATCATACTTCAGAACTGTAATTTGTTTTCTGTTACTTCTCTCTGTAGAGACCAGTGCAATTCCCTGAGCTGATTTTCTAGTGAAAAATTAATTATTTTGATAATAAAACTTTGTTCTGATTTTTGAATTGTTCCCTTTTACTACATTAATTGAAATGAACTTTAATCAGATGGTAATCAGTGTAGAAATGTAATTTTGCTGCTCTCAGCTCTAGGCTAATGCTACACTGCATCAGACAGAAACCGTCCGAAACCGTCCGTTTATTTTCCAATGCAAAACCATGGTTTTGGTCACTATTTGCGCAAAAAACGCGGTTGTTTCTTGTTTTTTTTCATGTCGTCCATACAATTGTATTGTATGGGAAGATGGCAAAAAAACTAAAAGTGCCGGCTTATTATACAACACGTTTTATAATATGCCGGCGCCAGAAGACGATTGTAGAAAAGACGAGCTGTGGAGACTACGAGCATGTCCCCACGGCACAGGTTTGCAGCCGCAAACGAGCACAACAGGCTTCTATGGAAAACCCGAGCAGCAGTCCCCACTGCATGGGTTTTACGGGCGGCGGTTTTTCAAATCGTCGGCCACCCGAAAAGCATTGAACATGCACATTCTTCCATCCGGTTTTCGGACAGAATCTGTGCATGTCAATGTGAAGGGGGAGGGCTTTTCTCCATGAAACTGCAACCCCCCTCCCCCCACGGCCGTGGGGACGGCACACAAACCAGACAAATATTGGTCAGATAAAAAGACCGGTATTTGTCCATTGCCGTGTAAACAGGCCCTACAGCTCGTCTTTTCTATTGTAATCTATGGAGCTGTACGAATGATCGTAGTTTTAGTGCTTTTAAAATCCCAAAAGTGCCAAAAATACGATCGTAAAACATTGCAGTGTGAACATAGACTTATTCTACATACGGCAAGACCCAGCACACCATAGCTCTCACTGGGACCTGTGGTGCACCAAGCAAGATCACTACCATAGTTTCTAATCACTGACATGCTATTTTAATGGATTTTATTTTATGTGTAGCCTGCTGTGATGTGTTTGTTACCACTGATAATAATATAATAACAGGATTTATGGTAAATGCTGTATTGGTTTTCTAATTTTATATTATTTCAATCATTATTAATTTTATAATCTATAATTTAATATTAATTTTATATTATTTAATTGTAAGTTTTATATTATTAAATTAGACATTAGTTTTGTATTATATCCTTTTATAGTAGTAGAAAATTATTTTATTTAATATAGTTTAATAATGAAGATCATTAAGCATGGCTCTAGCTGTCAGGAATTCAGTGGAGTCTTCTCTTTCACACCCACTATTGCGCTCACTATGAAGCACAGATAAGATTTTTACCAGGATTAAATCTATGATGCGCCAAATGTATGAACTGCAGAAGAACAGGTTCATACATACTGGCACATTCTACCCTGGCTTAAGTGACTTAGAACTGTTGTTTCTGTGCCAACGTTCATACATGTCACCCTCAGGCCTCGTTCACACGGCTTATTTGGGCACGGATTGGCGCCGTACTCCGTGCCGGATTTGCGCTGCAGTACGGCGCCAATCCGTCCCTGTCATTACGGTAATCCACTGCTCTCATAGAGAAAGTGGATTCCGTCGTCCTCCCTCGCTCGGGAATCCGCCGGGCGGGGAAAAAATTGACATGCACATTGTCCAGGCGAATACGCGCCGTGGATAATGAAATGTCTATGGGGCCGGGGAGCGGCGCCCCCGCCGTGCTCCGGCCCGCCCCGTCCCGCCCTTATTCACGGCGGATTTGTGAGCTCAATACGGCTCACAAATCCGTCGGGAATAAGCCGTGTGAACACGGCCTTAGGCTCTTGGGTAGGGCAGCATAAACCACCTGACTGGTACCCCAGCGGAGTCCCCAGACCAGAACCTACAATTAATTCAGACCTCAGACCTTGAAAGTTATTTTAGACTCCAAAACAGACCCAAATTATTTTAAACCTCAGATACAGCCTCTAAAATGAAACCAGTCCAGATCGGCAAATTATTTCCGACCCCATACTCAAACTGACCATTACTGTGAAGTTTTCTGCCCTGTGGCTCCTTTGTAGAACATGACCAGTAGAGAACAAGGTGGCCTTTGATGACAGGTTGAGCAGTGTCCGCACACAGTCTATATCTACACAGTTGTGGCTACTGACATGTGATACAGCTGCCCACAGCGCCTGCCCCACATTTGGTCAAAGTAATCTATTTATGTGCCAATTACAGAGGTGAATGGAACACGATCCCCCTATCCAACCCCCCCAACTTTTTTATTATCCTTACAGAGTGACATCATTGTTTTTATTTTTGCTGTACTATTTAATAT
Organism: Phyllomedusa bahiana; assembly: GCA_025379985.1. Lineage (NCBI taxonomy): Eukaryota > Metazoa > Chordata > Amphibia > Anura > Hylidae > Phyllomedusa > Phyllomedusa bahiana. Next base: position 26,809 of record JAODAL010025208.1, read on the forward strand.
TTGTATTAAATGTTTTTTTCAAGAGTTTTATAAAACTTCCTACCACCTCTCACGGCACTAAAACAGAAAGTTAATCCATACTTACCTCTCCCATCACCACCTGTCCAACGCTGCCAATTACCAAACCTGAACATATGACATCACACCAGGCCACACTTCTAACAACACTCAAGCTTAACCACCCCCTGCCCCAGCCCCTCCAGCAGACACGTTAAATACATGCTTTACTGCTTTTAAATATGCAGTTATATAAAATATGAAAATTTAAATAAATCCATAAAAAACAGCTATAAAACAACGTTCTATGGATGATGACTCTATATAATGGTCGTATAGTGACCAATGATTGTTATACTAGTGCAATTATCTCGTTTGTAATGACCAAAAAAAATAATATTACTTGATATCACTATACAAAATCAAGGAACAACCACCCCATAGTGACTGAAAAAAACACCACACTTGAGCACATTAACTCCACATTGTGACTGAAAAATAACCTTTCCCTGACCTCATACACCATTAGTAGCTGAATAATGCCTCAACACCTTTCCAAATTCAAGTTGGGAATAATAAATCATTTTTGAAGAATCACCCGTTATGTTCCCCCCATGAAATTCACACCCTATTAGGGGGTTTAATACCAACAAATGAAAAATTCCCCACCAATGGCTTTACCCCCAAAACCTGGAATATCTCACCACATAGTGACTGAATAATACTACTACAACATGAGCACATATAACCACCACATAGTGACTGAATAATGCCTCAACACCATGTCCTCATATCACCACCACATAGTAACTGAATACCGCCATACTGTTCCTGAATAAACACCACTATACAAAGACCAATATTAACGCCATACCACATAGTGGTAGATACCAGTGTACACAGTGCAGTAACATCCAGTGACATCTTCTCTGATTGAAGCAGTTCTCTTTTCCTTTTCTTTTCCATATGATGACTTGTTTTTGAGGTTAGAGTAGTATTTTTACTGGCCTTTCTGAAAAATATGTAAACATTTTAAGTTGGGTTTAATTTTAATGGACTTCAGCATATGATTGATAACTTTATCTTGTGGGACAGTACATCTATGGCAAAAGCAAAGTTAGATTGTTTATTATATTTTGGTACTGTTAAAAAAAATATCTGCTTTGCATATTCTGAGAGCCTAATTTATATTTTTCGATCTACGGACCTGTGTGAGGGTTTGATGTTGTAGGATTAGGTGTTATTTTATTGGTACATTTTTGGGATACATACAATTTTTTAATAATTATATTCCATTATTGGGGGAGTTTAGTTGAACAAAAAATCATTGTTATTGTTTTTTTTATTTTCATGGTGTTTATTGTATTGATGATAAATAGTTTAGACTTATGGATGGGGAAAAAACAATTACTATTTGTAACGGCTGGCGGTAGTGGATCCGCTGGGCCACCGCAAGCGATGGTGAAAGACCACACCAGGGAGCGAAGTATAAGTAGAACCCGGTTTTCACCAGAGCCCGCTGCAAAGCAGGATGGACTTGCTGCGGCAGGAAACTACCAGGTCGCTTCCACCAGTGGGACTTGCTTGCGGTGGTAGCCAAGGGTGAGCGTGGTACAGAATCGTGAGACGTAGGCGTAGTCGAGGACAGGCAGAAGGTCAGGACAGGCAGCAGAGGTTCGTGGTCAAGGGACGGAAGCAAGGCAGTACGGTACACGGAAGAGACAGTCACGGCACAAGGAACACTTTCTCGATAGGCTATGAGGCACTAAAGATCCGGCAGGGGACTGCCGGAGGAGGGGCCATTATATAGGGTCAGCGGCCGGAAACCAGCAATTACTGACGCGCTGGCCCTTTAAATTTGAGGAAGCGCGTGCCGGCGAGCACAGGCAAGTAGCGAGTCAGGAGCGCGGTCAGGTGAGTACCCGCGCCCTGGGGAGCGAGTGCGCCCACGGCCCAGCGCACGAACCACTGGGCCACTCGCCTCCGGCACCGGGGAGCCGGCCGAGGAACGGACGCGCCCGCAGACTGACACATGGGCTGCGGCGCGGTCCGTGACACTATATTTATTTTTTATTGCACTTTTTTCATATGATACATGGAAAATAGTATTTTTTGTAATTTTTCCCTATGTTTTTAAAAAATTTATTTTTTACACTCGGTGAAACATACACTTAGCACAACATATCAGAAAAGAGATGCCGCCGCGCCAGTTTTAAGGCACACTAAATGAGTGTATAATGTGCCTGAATGAACGAACCTGTCAAAATCTGGTGTGTGGTATACCTTGCATAGTATAATTATTGCGCCTAACTTAGGAGCATAACATATCATTGCTAGCATATTTGATACACCTACTCTAGGCGCATTCAAATGTGTTGGGCCTGGTGTATAATGGTGTACTACAGTTCGTTTATATAGAGAATAGGGTATATACTGTTTTTTGCCGCAAAATAGACCAAAAGAATGGCGCAACTTAATGGCACATGGCACCCTTAGTTTTCAAGCATGAAAAACATGGTATGTGAGCATAATCTGAATGGAAGATGAAGGGGGAGTAGTGCGTAGTGCAGCACCCTAGTAGAAAATTTGGTGCAGTGCAATATAGCATGTTTAGCAGCAGGAAGATGATGTGGGGGAATTAGTGCAACACAATATAGTATCAAAAAGAAAAGACAGGGTAGTTTTCAGCTCACCTGGACTCCAGAATAGTACAGCTGCATGGAACTGTGGGTTCTGAAGCACTAATCCCACGACTGACAAAACAACAGGAAAGGGTAATCCAGCAGCACGTTGTTAGACGTTTTCGGCAAAATTAAAAAAATTATTTTAATTTTAAAAATTTTAATCTGGGTTTCCCGTTTAACTTCCTGGGTTCGTAACTTCCTTTTAAAACCCGTGAATTAACGTAATAAAAAACAGAGGTGCCACGATAAAACCAAGTCAACATATACAACAAGAAGACACTATGCTTATCAGGAAAGAAAATGATAAGACAAGAGAAAATAAACTAAACACAAAATTAACAGAATGTATCAAAATATATCAAAAATATATACATCCTAGTAATGAAACATAATGTCTTGTCTTTTATTGAGGCCATGGGGAAAACGGGTATTAGCTGAAACTATCCACCATGCCTCTCGTGTAATAATTTTCTCCTGAATCTCCTCCTCTTTTAGGACTATGCACAATCTCAATTCCAACACAATATAGTATATACTGTACTGAACTAAATCCCCCTCGCCTGCCTGCAGTTTTATACAGTATACCATGCTGCACTAAATCCCTTTTATGACCTGCATGCTTATTTACTGTACTGTGCTGCACTAACTTCTCCTCAGCTGCCTACTGTTCTATCCACTGTACCGTGTGGCACTAAATTCCTCTACCGGCTATATTTACGGTACTATTCTGCACTAAATCCCCCTCATCAGAAGTACAGTAGGTTTAAGAGCAGACAGATGATTAAAATGTTTTTTTTTATGCAGCACAGTAAGTATGCTACTACCGTATTATTCGGACTATAAGACGCACCTAGGTTTTAGAGGAGGAAAGTAGGAAAAAAAATAATTTTAAGCAAAAGTTGTGGGCTGAAATGTAGTTTTTATTGGTGCTCTTTTGGGACAGATGCGACTTTTTCATCACTTTTTATTCCAATTTTTTGGGGAAATGATCAAAGAACCACAATTTTGACGTTTGGATTTTTTTTTCTTCTATGCTGTACAGCACATGGGATAAATTGCTGTACAGCACACGGGTTAAATGATGTTATAGTTTAATAGATTGGACTTTTACGGATGTGGCGATACCAATTAAGTGTAACTTTTTATTTTTTTATTTGTTGAAAGTGGAGGGATTTCAACTTTAATATAAATTTTTTTTTACTTTTTTTTTTTTTTTTTTACTTTTACCCCTTCCCGACATATGACATACCCATAGGTCCTAGCGGGAAGTGCATTTCTGCAAATTAACATATGGGTACATCCTGGAGATCGTGGGGGATTGCAAACGAGCCCAGCACAATCGTGACATGGGACCAGTGATATATTACCGCCAGCCTCATGTCGCATCACCCACGGCCGGACTGAGCTAAGCCACAGACAGGAGGAGTGAGCTCCTCCTACCTGCTCTCAGCGTAGTGGCGGCACGATTGCTGCGGATGGTCTCCTACCAGCACCCTGGGAAGTGAAAGAAACCCTTCCCTGGCTGTCTGTGACATAACCATGCCCGTAATGCATTGTGGGCATTGCTGACAATTGCCATGGAGACCAGTATACAGTAGCAATGCCATGGCAACCGATCCCCCCTGCAGTTACATTATTGGGGGGTGGTGATTCAGCTAGACGCTACAGTCATGATTTCCACAGCGTTAAAGTGTTAACAGCTGGGACTGAGCCAGCTCCATCCCTGCTGTTAGCGGCGGTTGTACTGATTAGCCGCATGCCACCGCTGTACATTGCTCTCTCGGGTGGGCAGGAGCCTGGAGAGGAGCGATGCTGCAGGCAGCACAGTTTAACCCCTTAAATACTGCCCACAGCTTCCCGCAGCATTGCTCCTCCTCACCCTCCTGCAGGCCCGAGAGAGCACATTTGGACTATAAGATGCACCCGTATTTTCCCCACAAATTTGGAGGAAAAAAAGTGCGTCTTATAGTTAAAAAATATACAGAATACAGTGCTGCACTAAATCCTCCTTATGATCTGCATGCTGCTGTACTTACTATATTGTGCTGCTGATAAGAGGGGTGAGGGGAGCACAGTACAGTAGGCATATCAACAGATCTTGAGGGGACTTGGGAAAACACAGTATACCCAATACTTACTTCTGCATAAAAAACTTTTCAAAATTTAAAAAAAACTCTTCTTTTCTCTTTTTTTCCTTTAAACACCCCTTCATGTCCCTGTGTTATCCCTTGCGCAAAATCCCCCTCATCATCTGCCTGCTGCTATTGTAGTAGCAGATAGATTATGAGGGGTGTTTAGTGAAGCAAAGTTACAGGAAGAAACAGGAGTTTTAGTAAAGTGGAAAAAACACAAGGGAGTGGGTGTGACACTGCTGGGCTTCTTTTTTTTCCAGCCTCTTCTATGGTAAAAACCTTAGAAGGGGTAAAACTCAGTGATCCTGTGCTGCACACTCACTATGTGCAGCTTTATCCTGGTTGAAAAGGAGCACACTGAGTGCTGGCAGTGTGGAGGACACTGCTTCTCTTCATAGTGAGGAGGTGACTGCTCTAGGGAACGGCAAGCCGGCAGAGCTACGCCAGGGTGGATCAGCTGTCTACAAGAGCCAGCAATACAATGGACTAGCACAATGCTTCACAGAACAGGCTGGCAACATTCAGATGTGCAAGATCACGCAGCTAGTGGCATAGGGCGACATTAAATGGGGGGCTGACCCAGATATCTGCATTTTTTCACCCCGTATCAGGCGTAACCCCGTTCTTACTTTTTAAATCTCCTCACCCACTCTGGGGCGCATTCATGGGCCCTGCGGCACTTTTTAATACTTTTCCGATCGGGGGGCGGCTGCGGGAGGCAGGGGCATAGAGCCGTTGAAGCTACATATTTATGGTTTCTACGGCCTTTTGGCGCATTACAGCTGGAAAGTAGAGACTTTCAAAGTGGTTTCCGACCGAACTTCCCTGAGGCTAGAATGCCCGATTTTGTGCGCAGTTGTACGTCAAGGGAGGTGCGTGCCCTTAAGGGAACCCACCCCCATGTCCCTGCCTACTTGACGTGTGCCCTAGGGGGCAGACGGCAACTGGGCAATCCCCCTGGCTGCTAAAGTGGGGCTGTGAGAAGTAAATAGTAAAACGTCCAGGTCAATCTCAAATAGGAACGCCAAAGCCACAAATCAGACCCAAAGGGAATAAAACGTAAACAACCCGGGGACAAACCCAAAAACGGAAGCAAAGCACAAAAAATCGGAGAACCCGGGAGTCAGGAGAACAACCCCGAGGTAGTATAGGGTTAGCAAAACACAAAAAAAGAACAAGAAAATAAGGTAGCCGGGAATTCCCCGGCGCGCAGTCTTTTTCAGGGATTTTTAAAGGGGATTCCTGGATACCCCCCCTGACTGTTTGGGCGGCCCCGGGTCCCTCCCATGGTGGGGCCCTCCCCCTGTCAGGAGGGGGGGGGGGCCGGGCACTCACAGAGTGAGCAAATGATCAGGGAGGGAGCGACACAGCGGCACCTTCTGCATTTCCGAGAAACCCCTAGTACAGTACCCCCCCCTTTTTTAGGAGGGGCCAAACTGGGAACCTTCCCTTTTGGGGTTTAACTCCCCCCTTTATGCAAAAGGGGAAAGAAGGGGGCCTAGGGGGGTACAGGTTTAATATACCTCTTACAAAGTGTACGACGGGGACCGTTATGTATACAGGAGAAGAGGGAAATTTCAGCAAAAAGCCACCGGGTTTTTAACCACCTCCTAAACCCACATAGGAGTTAGGTAAGGTGGGGCATATTCACCAGGGGGACGGTTTGGGGAAACCTTACCCCGAGCATCGACTTCACAAAAATCCCGCATGGTTCAAGGGGGCCCCCACCGTTCCAGAAAACATTAGCTGCACATCATATTGCCCCAAAGCTGGAAAGGAGACTTCTGTAACACCCTTTCCCCCCACCTGATAATTTTTTCCATAAATTCCAGTCAACCTAAATTTAAATGTTTCTGAACCCAGGGCACCCCCAACACCAATAGCGGGAGCCCCTCCATGACGAATAAAATACACTTTTAAATATGTAGGATCCCACCACCATCTCCAGCAGGGGTACAATATTGGATTGGCCCCGAGCTTGGAGTGGAGTAAATAGCCATCCCCGCAGGAGTCAGATAGCGGTCTACAAGGGAGGCTAGACGTTTGGCGAAAGAGCATCAAAAAATTAGAAGGATCCAGAATCCACAAAAAGCATCCCCCAAAACCGGGGCAGCGACAAGTATGGGGAAACTTAACTGTTTGCAGCAACTTTTAAAAACAATAGGAAATACCCCGCTCCCAGGTGATCCTCCGCTGACCATAGGGTTTTAAATTTTTCCGACCCGGTCCCTTTGGAGCATTCCCCAATTTGTGTCCTCTTAACATTTTAAGCACAACCCCTGGATGCGACAGTAATCCCACGGTCACTACCCCCCTTTTACAAAAAAAAGCCCCTACTTTCATGGGGTCCCTGGGTTACGTCGGAACCAAAGGGGTTTAGGGTGACCCGGTGTTGACCACCCGGGGGGGGGGGGAAAATTTTTTCCCGCCGTTTTCTCCCTAAAACGTCGTCCGACGAACGGCCAGTCCATGGCCTCATCTAAAGTACCCGGGGGGGGTAAGCTACCAATAAATCCTTCACAGGGCAGCTAACCCCAAACTAAACTGGGTCTGAGACTGCGTCGTTCCACCCAGACGGAAGCACCAGCGACGAAATTCCGAGCAAAACTCCTCCATAGTCTTCTCACCCCGCCTAAAAGGGGGTCAGCGAGCCCCAGCCACAGTTCCATTGGGTCATTAAAGAGTACCCTAAAGCGGCAAACAAACCCGTCCCGAAGACGTTCGGTGAGGTGTGGTAACGAAAATGCCCACCCTTGGGGGGGACCTGCAGTAAGGACATAACAATTCCCAACCCCTTTTTTCCCCATTCCCTGAGGTAAAATGGGCGGAGCCTAAATACAGACGACAACCCTCTCTAAAATTTCCAAAGGGCCCCCTTTTCCTGCAAAATGTAGGCAATGGATAGGGGGTTCCACGGAGGGGAAGGTAATGCAGGGACCCTCTGATTTGGTGGGAGCCCTCCTGTTGTTCTACCCCCCGCCAACCTGGGTAGCTGGGAAGCCCCTGCATTGCTCTACCAACTGTCATGGGGTCCCTGGGGGTAGAGCGTAACGGTTTCGGCCCATGTCCCAAAAAAGGGAGGTGCTGCCCTAACTGGAAACCCCCCCACGCCCCCGACTATTGACGTGCTGCCCTACGGGCAGGGCGGCAACGGGCGACAGTCCCTCGCTCTAAAGTGCTGGGGGCCCTGAGAAGCAAGAATATCAAACAGTCCAGGTCAAATCAAAAAAGGAAAAGCCAAAGCCACAAATCAGAAAAAAGGGAATAAACTAAAACAAACCGAGTACAAAACCAAACGGAAGCAAAGCACAAAATCAGGAGAAGCCGGAGTAGGAGAAAAGCCGAGGTCAGGGATATGTTTTGCAAAAACCCAACAAAACAAAGAACAAGAAACAAAGGGACCAGGGGAAAATCACAGGCGCAGCCGTCGCTTTTAGGGAGTTTAAATGGGATTCCTGGATACCGCCCCTGCAGCTGATTGGAGCGGCCTTCGGGGCCTCCCATTGGCTGGTGACTCGCCCCTGTCAGGGAGGGCTTGGGTCTGTTCACCCAGAGCTGTCAGCAGCAAGTGTTCAGGGAGGGAGCGCACATCAGCTTTTGCCCGCATGTTCAGTTGAGAAACCACTTTGCCCTGACAGCAGTAAGCAGGTTTATAAATCAGGCGCATTCTATGCCCTTATTAGGCGCATGAAATTTGGCGTGCTAATGCCAAGTTTCATGCATGTCGCCCTTAGTGCCTGCTGCTCACCTTTATCATGCAACATGCAGAGGCCACTACTAGAAAGGAGGAAGGCAACATATGCCAACTTTTAGAGATTGCAAAGAGGGACACATCAGGCCACACATCTAAAAACCCCGCCCAAAACAACTGCCAACTTTTAAATAGCCAAAAAGAAGAATTTTTTGGTTGCATTGTATCCCAATGATGAATATTAAGAAGTTGTTATCTATTACAGCGAGGAAGCAATCAGATACCTTTTTTTTAAAAAAAAGTTTAGTTTTAATTGACGCAAAATTCTAAAATCCAGCCCGGCCCCCTTTATTAGGTTTCAAACCCGTCCCAAAAACTCGTTTTTAAAACTTAATTTTTAAAACAAACCAATCACATGGGCGGCAAATCAGTGCATTTTTGGCATGTAGACCAAAGGTCAAAACAATCTCCTGCAGTTCAAAACCCAGCAAACAGTATTTGGGAAAGGAAAAAGGGGATTTTAGGGCCTTTTAACGTGGGGATGGTTGTTGGTGCCCGAAGGGCTGGTCTGAGTAATTTTGGGGAAAATGCGATTCCTGGGGTTTTTTTACGCACAAAACCCTCTCTAGGGTTTACAGAGAATGGTCCGAAAAAAAAAAAAAAATCCCCGTGAGCGGCAGTCCTTTGGGGGGAAATAAACCCTTTTTGATGGCCCGAGGTTTAAAGGAGAAAAAGGGGAGACGGTTCGAGCTGATTTGAAAGGCAACAGCGGGCCCCAAAATTGCCCCCCCGTTACAACCAAGGTTTGGCAAAAAAAGAGCATCTTTTGAACCCCCAGTACGGGGAAATTTGAGGCAGATGGGCTACCGCAGAAAGACCCCCACCGGGGTGGGCCCCTCCCCTTTCAGCTAAGAAAAAGGAAAATGAGGGGCTCCAATTTTTCCCAAGCCAACCATCGAAAAATTTGGGCCGTAGAAATTGGGAAAAACGGTTTCCTGGTCTGATGAGTCTCGATTTTGCTGCGACATTCGGATGGAAAGGGGCAGAATTTGGCGTCAAAAAAACATGAAAGAATGGGTCCATCCGGGCCTTTTTTAAAACAAAGGTTCAGACTGGTTTGGGGGTGGTTTTTCATGGGTTTGGGGGAAAATTTTTTTGGCACTCTTTGGGCCCCTTGGGGACCCCAATTGGCATCGTTGCAACCCCCTTTTTGGGATCTATGGCCGAAAAAATTTTTTGGCAGTTCTGAAGGCAAAAAAAAGGGGGGCCAAACCCGTTTTAGCCCTGGGTGTAAACCCAAAAAAAATGGCCGGGAGGGTGTAAATTTCCCCAAATTTTTAAAATGAGGGGCCCTTTATAGAAAAATAAGAGGGGGCAAGGGACAAGGGTTTAAAAAAAAGGGGGCACTTGGGGAGGTTTTTGTTTTTGTATAAATGTCCAGCAATTTTGGGAAACTTTAGTTTGGTGCAGGTGGAGAGGATATTCCAATCCCAGACAATATAATAAAGAAAATCCACAGCACTCTTCGTTATTTCAACGTGATTTTGTATTCAGCAACAAAAACCTCCAAATTATGACAGATTTACATTAAAAAGTACAAAATGCTGTAGAGGTTCAGATTTGTGACTTTTTTGCGACGTTTCGGATACGGTTAAACTTTAATCATGCTTGTCACAGTTGTAGAGGAGGATATAAAATGGCAGAGAATATTTGTAAATTGTCAGGAGAGTTGATAGTACACACTATATATGGCTGATTGGTATATAAAGTATAGTGAGTGGGTGACATATGGTACCCAAGGTATGGCGCTATATTGTCATAAAGAACATATGGCTTAGAAGGGAGAGGCAGTCTATAGGACCCAGGGTCTGAAAAACATTTCCTAGGTCGAAAAGAACTGAAAAATGTTAATTTTTAAACTTTGCAACATCAGGGGGTCACATTTACTGAAATCAAAAGCTATTTCAGAAAACATTGTGTCAGGTAAGAGGAGCTGTCTATGAGATTACCTTCACAATTCTTGCATCCATTACACTTGTGAGTTTTTGGAGAGTTTCTGCTTGAATTTCTTTGCTGGATGTCAGAATTGCCTTATATCACCAAAGATCAACTCCAAAGTGAAAGGCTTAGATTGGATTTGATTGTGACTTTGACTTCTAAAAGGAGGGTATTATTGCTCTTTGGAGCACAAAGGGGAGAATGTTACAGTGTAGGGCCTAAAATGTGGCACAATTAGTCTCTGGGGCCTTAAAGGGGTTGTCTCACTGCATCGATTTATCTTACCACAGTCCTGTTTTCTCAGTTTCTTTCTTGAATTCAGTGTTTACTGGCTTTACTGGCTACTACTGGCCTGCAGTGACAAACTGTTGAGGACACCAGGTCTATAGCTATAGCGACCAGTGCTGGCAGCTTATCAGGAGAGATGGAACAGGTCTGTAGCTATAGTGACCTGAGGAGCTGACTAGCCGCATGAAAGAGGGAGAATCTAGGAATAGGTAGGACACTGTTAATGGACACATATCGCAAAGTGACTTGTTTTTGTAAGTTTTGTAACACTAAAAAGCAATCCTTGTAGTGAGACAGCCCCTTTAAGGTGTCACAGTTTATAGGTGTATCCTATACTGGGTTACTGTAGGGGCACTATGACCATCTGGTCCAGTATTACTGTTTGGGTCATTAAATTCTATCTGGCACTATTGCTGTCAGGGCTGGGTGGCGCTCGGTCTGCAGGGAGCAACGTTCTGCAGCACGCTGATTTGCGACCCCACCCTGATAACACAATTCTGCTGGCAGCTCTGTGAGGGGACAGAGGTCCACCACTCTGGACAGGGAAGGTGTCGCACCATAAATTGGGAGGACCCGGGGAGGCCGGCTCCAATCAGCTACAGGGGCGGTACCCGGGGAAATCACATTTAAACTCCCTGCTTGCTGAGTGCTGTGCCTGTGATATTTCCTGGCTGCCTTCATACCTGTGCTTTGCTTGTTTGTTTATCTGTGTACCTGACCTCGGCTTGTTCTCCTGGTCCTGTCTGACGTTCTGATTTTGTACCTCGCTCCCATTTGGCTTTTGACCCCGGCTTGTTTAAGGTTTCTCTTTGGTTCCGTTTTGTGGCTTGGCGTTTCTGATTGGTTTTAACCCGGACTGTCTGACTACTCTTCCTCCTGACGGCCCCCCGCACTCTAGCAGCGCAGGGACTGTCACCCAGTTGGCGTCTGCCGCCTAGGACAGCACGTCAAGTAGGCAGGGACAGTGGGCTGGGTTCCATACAGGGATCACTGTACTTCCCTTGACGTGACATTATCACAGGCCAAAAAACCCTTTTTCTGCTCTACCCTCACTATGAACCCCATGACAGCTCTGGTAGAGCAGATGCAGGGGCTAACCCAACTAGTCCAGGATCTTGCGCTGAGGGTACAGGTAGTGTCCCTGCACTACCTTCCCCTCCTGTGGAGCCCCCCTTTCCAGTTGCCTGACTGGTTCTCAGGCAACAGGAAGGCCTTTATGGCATTAGAGAGGGATGTCGCCTGTATTTTGGGCTCCGCCCACGTACCTCAGGCAATGAGGAGCAAGGGGTGGGCATCGTTATGTCTTTACTTCAGGGTCCCCCCCCGGAGTGGGCAGTCTCGTTACCACCTGGTGCGTCAGAACTGTCTTCCGTGGACAGGTTCTTTGCCTCCTTAGGGGTACTTTTTGACGACCCTGATAGGGAAGCTGTGGCGGAGGCTCAGCTGACTTCCTTGAGGCAGGGTAAAAAGAATGTGGAGGAGTATTGCTCTGAATTTTGTCGCTGGTGTGTTCCGTCTGGGTGGAACGACCCAGCTCTTAGATGACAAATTAGATTAGGGTTAGCCGACCATGTGAAGGATTGATTAGTGGCTTACCCTACCCCTGGTACTTTAGATGAGGCTATGGCATTAGCCGTTCGTCTGGACAGACGTTTTAGGGAGAGACGTCGAGAGAAGGCTACTGCTGCTATGGACCATAGGACTTCTCGTCGTATCCAGGGATTATGCTTCTACTGTGGTGAAGATAGACACGGCATCAGGGAGTGCTCCAAGAGGAAGACCAGGTCGGAAAATTCCAGCGCCTAGGTGATTTGCAGGAAGATCACCTAAGCGAGCAGGTATTTTCTATTGTATCCAAAAAGTTGCTGCTCCCAGTTAAGATTGTCGCTGTCTGGTTCTGGGAGTGCGTTTGTGGATTCTTGATCAGCTTCTAATTTTGTTGATGCGTCTTTTGTCAAACGTCTAGGCCTACCTTGGAGACCGCTATCTGATTCTCTGAGGGTTGTGGCTATTGACTCCACTCCACTAGCTCGGGGCGCAATACAACATTGTACCCCTGAGCTGGAGATGGTGGTCGGATCCATACATATTGAAAAGTGTTTCCTATTTATCATGGAGGGGCTGTCCGCTGATGTGGTTTTGGGGCTGTCCTGGCTTCAGAAACATAACCCGGTGTTTGACTGGAATTCAGGTGAATTAGTCAAGTGGGGACAATGGTGTGTTGACAGATGTCTTCCTACCATTACTGGGCAATACTGAGATGGAGCAGATTCCTGTTTTCATTCGTGACTTTGCTGCAGTATTTTCTCAGAAACAGTCGGAGATACTACCCCCTCATAGACCTTACGACTGTGCCATTGACCTATTGCCCGGAGTGAGGTTTCCCAAGGGGAGGATATATAATCTGTCTGGTCCAGAGAGACTAGCCATGAAGCAATACATTGCAGAAAGCTTACAGAAGGGGCATATCCAACCTTCGGTGTCTCCCATGGGTGCAGGGTTTTTCTTTGTAGGAAAAAAGGATGGAGGCTTCCGTCCATGCATAGATTACCATGAACTGAATAAAATAAAAGGTAAAAAACCCAATACCCGTTACCCTTGATCCCTGATCTGTTCAATCAAATCCAGGGCGCAAAGTGGTTTTCCAAGTTGGACCGTAGCGGGGCCTATAACCTCATCCGTATCCGAGAAGGGGATGGATGGAAAACCGCGTTTAACACTCCTGAAGGTCATTTTGAGTATCTGGTGATGCCATTTGGGTTGTGTAATGCTCCCGCGGTGTTCCAGAATCTGGTTAATGATGTTTTCCGTGAACTCATTGGTTGTTGTATCTTCGTTTACCTGGATGATATTTTAATCTATTCGGAAGATTGGTCGTCTCACGTTAAACACGTATGACAGTATTGCAAATCCTAAAGGGAAAAATTTGTTTGTTTGTCAACTTGAAAAATGTGTATCGGGGTGCAGGAGGTACCTTTTCTTGAGTACATCCTGACTCCTAACTCATTTCGTATGGACCCTGGTAAAATTCAGGCTATTCTCGATTGGGTCCGCCCTTCATCCCTGAAGGCCCTGCAGCGGTTCCTAGGGTTTGCTAATTACTACCGTAAAGGTATTCATAATTTTTCTGTCTTAGTTCGGCCGTTGACTGACATGACTAAGAAGGGGGTGAAGTTCAGTAATTGGCAACCTGAGGCCATAGAGGCATTTGAGAAGCTTAAAGGGGATTTATTGCTTCCTTAGTTCGGCTGATTCACACTGCTCTCAGCTTCTCAACTCTGGGAATGCAGGGGCGTTTCTTCCCCTCTTAGCTGGGTGACATCATCCCCCCCTTCACTGTGCATGCTGGCTCCCGAGACCCCCCCCCCTCTGAGTCTACATGTCACTGTGTCTTTCCCTATCAGTCTTATTTGTAAAAGCTGTATACATACCACAGGCTGCATTCAATATAGACTGAGCAACTGAACTCTTCTCCTCTCACAGCTGGAGATGCCTTTTGAACGGCACAGATCTCGCTTCTATGCAGGAGAGTTAGGCACCGGGAAAAAAACTGTTAGGGTTTTCTCATTGTAAAATTTCTGTTGCAGTCTTTTTTCCTGCTGGGTGTGGGGGGAGAGAAAATTGTATGGCCCCAAAACCTTAGTCAGGCGGGGAAAACGACAAAAATTGTGTTTTTCCGATTGTGTAACCCTTTCCCTTTTAATTCTGTTTCTTCTGCCGAAATAAAAGTAAAAATTTGTGGGGCCCCTTACCTGAGTGAGGACAAAAGTCCTTTTTCGGAACCGGGGGGGCTGTACAAAAAATTTAAAAATGGGTTAAAGCAAGTGAAAGGGCCAAGGAGGAGGATTTTGGGGGGATTCGCCCCGGGGACTGGATTCAGTGTAAACAAAAACAAAAGGATAAGGAAAACTGTGAATACAAACAGTTTTTGTTTAATGACACCCCAATTGCAAAGTTCCCTTTTTTCACTGCCCCCTTTTCGGAAGACCATTTAAATTAAATTTTTAAAACCCCTTTTTAAGCAGTTTTTTTTTTATAAGTTTCCTGTTTTTAAACCCAAGCGGGGATCATAGAAAACCCCTTTTAAATCATTGAGGTTAAATTTTTTCCGAGTAGGGGCCAGGGGCAGTCTTGTCTCAGACTAACCTTCCCCCTTTTGTCCCCTTCTTTTCACATACATTTTCCTCAGCTAAAAAGGAATTATGATTTTGGGAAACCGGGGGTTTTTTGGGCTTTTAAAGTGGGCCCTTCGAGGAAATGGCCCCAATTTCCCCTCGAAGGTCCCCGGGGCCAAAAAATTCCCCGGGTCCTTACTAAATTCTTTAAGAATCTTACCTTTTTTTGAGAGTGGCTTAAAAAGGGTAAATCCACGTCAGACGCGTTGGGGGATTATTTTTTTGCGCTTCAATTTTTTTGTTACTTACCCGGGCCTGGTTCTAAAAATGTGAAAGGGTGGATGCCTTTTTCTAGATTTTCTTTTCCCAGAAAACTTCGGGGCCAGCCACGCACCCTACCTTTATTGCCCAAGGAGCTGTTTCTCCCGCTAAATCCAAAAAAAGAAGGGGTTTGGTCCCGCCCCCGAAGTCCTAAAAAGCAATCATTCCCGGGGGTAATGCAAATATCGTCCAAAGGTCCGTTAGCCCAAAACTGGCCCCAAAAATATCCAAAAAATCGCCCGTTTGAGGTTGGGTCGAAAAAAAAAATTCCCCCTTTATTCAAAAAACCCTAGTACAAAAACCGGGGCAATTTCGGCCCAAGTTTTGAGCCTTTTTTAAAACCTTGAAAGGCTTTAAAAAAAGGGTCACTACTTGGGCCGAAACGTTGCTCGGGTTTTGACTATGATTTTGAAAAAAGGGGGAATTTTTTATGCTGAGTCCCCCCTCTACAGCGATTTGTTGTCCCCAGCCCATTTTCCCCCGATTTTGCCCCCTGAGATTAAAACCCACCCGGATATGAGACTGCTAATTTCCTGTTTTCAAAGGTCTTTGTCTCCTCTCAGTTCCCGGCCCAAAGAGTTTTTAAAAAAATTTCATGATTCCTTGTTTTTTTGGGGCCCAATTTTAGAGTGGGGTTTGGGACAAAAAAACTTATTTCGCGTAAATTTTCTGGGGGTTTCCCCATTGTCTCGTTATGTTTGAGGGCCCAAGTGGCATCTTGTTAAGTCTTGCTGGGAAAAGGTTCCCAGAAATGTCCTCCTGGGAAAATATTCCCCCTTTAAACCCATACCTGAACATCCTGGATACATTCCATGGGGTTTTTTACCCCGGGCTTCCCCCTTTTGGGGGGCCAAAAAGTTATTTTGGGGGGGTAGTGGAGTTTCAGTAAGATTCCCATCTTTTTCCTTTTAAAAGGGGGCTACCGTCGTCCAAAAAACTTGTGAACTCTTTGTAAAAAAATTTGTAAGCTTCATGGTTTACCAGAGAATATGTTTCGGACAGAGGGGGTTCATTTTCTTTTCTCTTTTTTTGGAGACCCTTTTGCAAGGTTTTCGGGTATCCCCCCTGTCCTTCTCCTCTCCCTTTCCACCCGAGCTAAGGGGCAGACAGAGAGGGAAATTTAAATGGTAACACAAAAACCATTGTTATGATTGGTCCAGGTAACTGGGTAAAATTTTACCGTTGGTTGAATTTGCCTTTAAACAATCAGGAAGTAGCTCAATCTGGGACCTCACCATTTTACTGAATTATGGTTTTCCCCCAAGGCATGCGTAATTTTTCCAGTGTATTGATCAAAGCGGGGTGGATGTTATCTTTAAAGATCTGTGACCCCGGGGCCCAAGTTCAGAAAAAACTTGGTTCATCCCCAGAACTTCCGAAGAAAAAATTTTCTGATAGGCGGGTCTTTGTTTAGGGGTTTTTGCAGTTGGGAAAAAAGTTTGTTTCCCCCGAAATCTGCGATTAAAAGTTCCCTCGGGAAACTCGCCTGTGATTCTAGGGTCCATATGTGTTTTGGAGGGGGTTAACCCAGTGGCATATCGTCTCAAATACCCTCTTTCTCCTTCTTAAAACGTGTTCCATCGTGCACTTCTTAAGAGGTATATTCAACCTGTGACCCCGTCCTCTAGACCTCCTCCTCCAGTTTGCATAGAGGGGGAGTTAGAATATGAAGTCACCCGTATTTTGGATTCTCGGAAGGTCCAAAGGTCACTGCAGTACCTGGTCCATTGGAAGGGTTATGGTCCTTAGTAGAGATCATGGGTTTCGGCGAAATCCATCCATTCTGATCACCTGGTGAGGGAATTCCATGAGTCTCACCCGGACAAACCCAGACCAGGGAAGGGTCCGGTGGCCCCTCCTAAAAGGGGCGGTACTGTCAGGGCTGGGCGGCGCTCGGTTTGCATGGAGAAACCTTCTGCAGCAGCTGATTTGCGACCCCACCCTGATACACATTCTGCTGGCAGCTGTGTGAGTGACAGGGGGTGTGTCGCACCAGCCAATGGGAGGACCCGGAGGCCGCTCCAATCAGCTACAGGGGCAGTATCCGGGAATCACATTTAAATACCTGTGCTTTGCTTGTTTGTTTATCCGTGTACCTGACCTTGGCTTGTTTCCTGACCCTGTCTGACGTTCTGATTTTGTACCTCGCTCCCATTTGGCTTTTGACCCCGGCTTGTTTAAGGTTTCTCTTTGGTTCCGTTTTGTGGTTTGGCGTTCCTGGTATTTACCCAGACTGTCTGACTATTCTTCCTCCCGACGGCCCCAGCACTCTAGCAGCGCAGGGACTGTCGCCCAGTTGCCATCTGTCGCCTACGGCAGCACGTCAAGTAGGCAGGGACAGTGGGCTGGGTTCCAGTCAGAGCTCACTGTACTTCCCTTGACGTGACAATTGCTTTCAGGGGCAGTTGAAGCCAGACTCGGATCCTTTGAATAGGATATAAATGATACATAATATTTAAAGGTTTATGTTATACATCTACAGTAAAGAGCAACAATAACATAGGCCACATACTATATTTAGAGAGAGAGAGAGAGAAAGAGAGAGACATTTTTTTTTCATAGGTATTTTTCTGTGATTTGAAAGAAATTTCCATATGTTTTGTGGGTAGGCTTCTCATGGCCAATAAAAGTTTTGAATTTCTTAAGGTTTTCAATTGGGCATCTATTATGTGACAAATTTAACCCAATCTAGCACAAATGATGCCACATTTGGAATCAGAGCCCGACAATTACCCTGAAAATGCTCTAACATAAGCAGCAAAGAAAGTAATTTTGACAAGGAAAAGGAAAAACCTGAACAACCTCCAGTCATGAAGGGGTTTCTTATCGACATTATAGAAGTACTGGGAAATTCAAACATGAACTCGATAAGCCTTGAAGATATATACAATATTTCCTCTGGCCCCAGAAGACAAGTGGATGGGAAATTCTTGCAGAACATAGATGTAAACTCTTAGATTTGTGGCTTCTGAATTTATCATGCTTCTCGAGTCCAACAACAAATTGTTTTCTGCAGTGAAGGATGTTCCTTATCACACCCCACAGTGAGGTGGAAATGATTTATGATAAGGGTATAGATTGTTTATGCGTCTTGTAGTGAACAATGCGTGGCGATGTTATGTATGTACAGGCCTAATCTGCATCCAAATAGAATTTCAATGAGGAGCTGTATTTATTTTGCTTCTGTGGTGACAGCAGTGTTTAGATTGTGGACTTTGTGGTGTTTATTTAGATGAAAACTGAGAACTTAAGGGCCATTTCTCCTTCAATAGCTGTCGGGCAAACGCTCAGTTGGTCGACAACTATTGCTGCCAACTCCCCCATACACATGTAGAATCACCTTGGTGATCACCGCTGTCCTACACCTCCGGTCAGGGGCATAACTAGAATTTATAGGACCCCATAGCAAAAAGAAAAGGGGCCTCACCACCTAATGACCATAAATTAAAACAGCAATAATTAAGGTATAAATAATAGCACCATATGTAAGGGAACCCAGATAGAAGGGCTAGAGAGCAAAAGATCAACAACTACTTGTCCGCTAAAAAGCAACAATGTCCTTGGTGTTGAGTGGGCCCCTTAAACCTCTGGGCCCCATAGCAGCAGCCATGGCTATAGTTATGGTCATGCCTCTGGTGGCTGTTTACATCTACAGAAAACAAAAGGATCTGAAGTTAAAATTTAATATGCCTCGTCCTTCTCCTCAGAGGAGTGTTGGGAGGCCCCCATACATATCAGACTGTCAGCTAGTACGGCCAAAAGGGGCTTATTTGGCGGTCAGTTGTCTAATGTGTATTGGGACCTTCAATGATCAATTCTTCCTCTTGTGATTAGGTCCAAAAAGTTGCTGCTTTAACCAGATATGCGATGTCATTTAGTCACAGAGTCTTCAAAAAAATTTATAGCCCCAGCTTTCTTCGCCTCCTTTTTAAGCATGTCAACATCAGCGGCAACTTAGTCCACATGTAATGATATTATACCCGTTGTTTATTTCATTTCCAAAATTAACCTTTTAATCACTCCAAAGAAAAAAAAATATGACTAATTTTTCTATCCCCGCCTTCCAAAAGCCATAATGTTTTGATTTTTCCACCTACATAGATATATGAGGGCTTTTATTTTGCAGGACAAGATATTCTTTCTAATAGTGTTATTCATATTACCATAGAATATACTGGGAAACAGCAAAAAAATTCTAAGCGTGGCAAAATGTGAATTTTTTTTACTTGTGCCATGTTTGCGGGAGTTTTGTTTTTGCAGTGTTCAATCTTCGGTATAGATGATATGTTATCTGTATTCTACAGAATGATACACATCCGCCAATATCAAACATGTTTCCATTATGTTTTGGTGGCGTAAAATTCCAAACATTTTCTATTTTTGAAATTTGCGTTGCGGCGCCATTTTCTTTGACCAATAATTTTTTTGTACTAACACCTACAGACGTCAGTGAGGGGGCATTTTTTGAGGGCTGAAGTGCACTTTTTATTGATAGCAGTTTGGAATACATGCAACGTTTTTGATCATTTTTATTCCAATTTTTATAGGACATGAAATGACCAATGGCATTTGGAATTTTTTTTCTTCTACGATGTTCAGCGTACGAGAGAAGGGATGTTGTATTTTAATAGATCGGACTTTGTCAGATGCGGCGATACCAAATATGTGTAACTTTGTTATTTTATTTCTTTTATGTGTAAAATGCCGAAAGGGGGGTTATTTGAACTTTTAATACTTTATTTTTTTACACTTTAAAACTTTTATTTATTTTAACTTTGATTCCCCCTAGGGTGCTTCACCACTAGGGGGCATGATCATTTATACAGCCTAATGCATTGTATAGACAGTGCATTGGGGTCTACAAAGATGGCGGTTTCCCCACTTCCTGCCTGGGGCCAGAAGTGGGGCAAACGAGAGCATGACAGCGATGGAAGCCTTCACAAAGCTCCCAGCTGCCATGTTAACTGTTCAGGAGCCGTTTTTCATTCATTTAGATGCCGCAGCGATCTTGGCCGTGGCATCTAAGGGATTAAACAGTGCGGGTGGGGCAATTAGCCACTAACACCCGGCGCGCTGCTATCCCATTACACAACTCTTTAACGCCACCAGGACGTACCCA
This sequence comes from Phyllomedusa bahiana, assembly GCA_025379985.1. Lineage (NCBI taxonomy): Eukaryota > Metazoa > Chordata > Amphibia > Anura > Hylidae > Phyllomedusa > Phyllomedusa bahiana. The sequence goes on from JAODAL010025208.1 coordinate 47,154, forward strand.
TGCCTCCAGGCGGGTTAAGGAGTTAACAGTGGCAGCTGCTAATGCTTCTGCTACCCCAGTAGCTCCGCTCCTGTGTCCGCTGGCAATGAACATGAGGGGATGTTCACACGGCGTTTCTTAGATGCGTGTTTGGATCCGTGTTTTGGACTCAAAATGTACCCGAACACGCATCTAACAATGTGCAGTGTGATTTAGTTTCAATGTGGAATGCATTCAGACGTGTGATCGCCGATACCTGTTTTACAGGCGTCTTTGTGATGCGTCTTTTGGATCCGTTCAAAGAATTGACATGTCAATTCTTGATCCAAAAGACACAGCAGACACCCTATTTAAAACTCTAGGGTGTGCGTTCCTGCTGCAGCAAAAATGCAGCACACTTTGGGTGCGTGTTGGATGCGTTTTACGCAACGCTTTTGAGTACGTTTTTTTAAATCCGAAAAATGTATTCCAAACGCCGTGTGAACATACCTTAACATTTCACTGTCGGCGTGTCGGAGCTGCAGGACCCGGCACATCCTGTCTGCTTTTGTCTTTGTTTGTTCCTGACAGTTACCTGTTTGTGTGTGTATTCTTGTGTATATCAGGATATGTACAGGGTGAGTCATGAGTGCGGGGTCGCCCTTATCGGGGTGGTTGCTCAGCTTTAGGCAGGGAAAGGTCAGGGAAAGATAGCTTCCTGACAATATGTCACTGTTATAAATAAATATCACACTGAGCACAAGAACAATTGCCAAAATCTTGACAAGATGATAAGAGGTCTTGGTCTTATCACACCAGAATATAAGGTCCTAAGATAAATTATTTTGGAACAGATGGCTTCAAAAATATATAGCATCACAACGGTAAAGAGTACAAACAAAAATGCATGGTGCCTACAGTGAGACATGGTGGAGGCAGTGTCCTTATGTGGGTTGGCATGAGTGCTGCTGGTGTCAGGGAGCTACATTTCATTGCTATTATCAATTCACAGATGAGCTGCTCCATACTGAAAGAGAAGATGCTACCATAAGTCTGTGTCCTTGGTTGTCGTGCACTTTTCCAACATGACATTTCCAACACACATCTAAGTCCCCTGTGGCATATGTGATGAAGAACAGGAAGAAAGTGATTCAGCGACCAAATATGTGCCCTGATCTGAACCCAATCAAACACCTATGGGGAATTCTAAAGAGACAAGTTGAGCATCGCTCTCAATCTAGAATCCAGGCTCTAAAAGAGGTCGTTCTTGAAGAATGGAAAGAGATAGATGTTGCAATATGTCACCAATTTGTTCATTCGACGCACAGAAGACTTGGAGTTGTCCTTACAAATTATGGAGGTTTTATAAAATATTAGATGTATTCGTTTTTATGCTGAGTTTATTCATTTTTGCATCAACTAATTTGAGTAAAATTGGCGGCGGTCTGTGTGTGTACATGTATAATTACATGTGTGCCGCAGCCCTGCCAGTGGCACCCTGGTTTGCATACGTATTTTTTAGAAATGTTTTTGTGCAGGGAAACATACGTTATACTTGTGTAACATTGATGTTAAAACCTATGTGGTGAAGGAAAGGGGTGCTGTCCATTTTGGGTTTCTGTGTCCCCGCCCACTCTCAACAGGCTGTCATAGAAGGGGCAGCTTGCAGGTTGGGTGTTTTTTATTTTTTCTCTCTGAATAATGGAGGTCGGTTTGGTCTGTGAGAGCCAGATTGGCTCGATTGAGAGGTAAAGATAGCATAGGACTGCCCGAATTTTAGAGATCACGTTGAAAGTCGTTTGGCAGCTTAATCATCTTATTGATCAAATATTGAACCGAGAGTCTCAAAGTTTTTTCATGTATAATAGATAGCATAATTGCTTCTTTAGGGATTTCCACGTAGTGTATTGCCCTCTTTGCAGGAGTGTGCCGCTGGCGGCGGTCTGTGTGTGTACATGTATAATTTCATGTGTGCCGCAGCCCTGCCAGTGGCACCCAGGTTTGCATACGTTTTTTCAGAAATGTTTTTGTGTGCAGAAACATACGTTATACTTGGTGTACATTGATTTTAACCTATATGGGAAGGAAGAGGTGCTTCCATTTTGGGTTTCTGTCCCCGCCCACTCTCACAGGCTGTCATAAGAAGGGCAGCTTGCAGGTTGGGTGTTTTTTATTTTTTCTCTCTGAATAATGGAGGTCGGTTGACCCAGTGAGAGGCCAGATTGGCTCGATTGAGAGGTAAAGATAGCATAGGACTGCCCGATTTTGAGATCACGTTGAAAGTAGTTGGCAGCTTAAACATCTTTTGATCAAAATATGTAAAGCGAGAGTCTCAAAGTTTTTTCATGTATGATAGATAGCATAAATGCTTCTTTAGGGATTTCCACGTAGCAATTTGTTCATTCGACGCACAGAAGGCTTGGAGTTGTCCTTACAAATTATGGAGGTTTTATAAAATATTAGATGTACTAGTTTTTATGCGGAGTTTATTCATTTTTGCATCAACTAATTTGAGTAAAACTGAAGATTTTGTATTCTTAAATTATATTATTAACCTTACTTTTATATTATGGTTTAAAAAAATGTTCTATGGAACTCAATCTTGTCAAAAGGTTGGAAATTGTTCATCTGTTACATTTTTCTCAGCAGGGCGGGGTTCACACAGTATTTTTCACCCCACATCGTGAACTGCGGCATGTATTTTCAGAGATAAAAAAAAATATGTTTCTGTCACTAATTTTCTGCAAGTTTCACATAGATCCATCATCTCAGCACTACACCGTACAATGATAGTCAGCACTGATAAAATTACATTTTCATAACTACTCATTTATGAATAATAGTGTAATACCGCTAAACAATACAGTCACCAAATAATACACCTATGCATGGAGCAGATATACCACACGTATTACCGTCATACTGTTACTATAACAATACCACAGTACCAAGACCATCAATACCAATTCTACCACTCCTTACACATCTTTGAATCCTCACTTTTCCAGCAGCTCTTTACCCATTCCCTATTTCTGTACAAAATCCTCATGGGGTGATAGATGGAAGTGGAGGGATTATAGGATGATAGGTAGGAGTTGTATTTTAAAGGAAGGGGCGGGGAGTTACAGGCCACAGCTTACAGGCACAATTTCCTAGAGAAGAAAGCGGACCAACCATCTCTAGGTTGTGTTGCCGCTGTGGCCCATAACCCCAGGATCATATTGTGCGACCTGAACGCCATCCCCTGCACCTCCAGCCACAGCCATGACCTTTAGGGGGTGCAGGGAATAGAGTTTAGTACGTTATATAATTTTTTTAGTGTTTATATTAAATAAGTATATAGGCTCCCCAGTAAGTAGGTAGGCGTATAGGTCCCCTTGGTTAATAGGTGTATCGGTCCCCTTTTTAGGAAGGTATGTATATAAGTCCCCTCCTTAGACAGCTCAATAAGTTCCCCTCCTTAGCAAGCTGTATATAAGTCTCCTCCATAGGTAGATGCATATAAGTGCCCCTCCTAAGGTAGCTGTAAATAAGTGTCCCTCCTTATGTTGCTATATATAGGTCCCCCCCATAAGTAGCTGTATGTAAGTCCCCTTCCTAGTTAGCTGTATATACAGTTGAAACCAGAAGTTTACATACATTATATTAAAAGACACATCTGCATGTTTTTCTCACTATCTGACATGAAATCAGTATAAGTCTTACCTATTTTAGGTCAATTAAGAAAAATTATTTATATTATGAGAGAGAGAGAATGTTTAAGGCATTTTTATTACTTTCTGCAAAGCCAAAAGTTTACATACACTAGGATTACTCAGCCTTTAAACAATTTGGGACAGCCCATATGATGATGTCATGTCTTTGTAAGCTTTTTATAGGTTTATAAGCAGCATCTGAGTTAATTAGAGACACATGTGGGTTTATTTTTTTTATGCACACCAGAAACACACTGTGCTTCTGTGTATAACATCATGGGAAAGTCTAAAGAAATCAGCCAGGATATCAGGAACAGAATTGTGGACTTGCACAGGTCTGGATAATCCTTGGGTGCAATTTCAATATACCTGAAAGTGCCTCATTCAATTATACAAACAATTACATGCAAGCACAAACAAGATGGGAATGTCCAGCCATCATACCGCTCAGGAAGGAGACGGGTTCTTTGTCTCAGAGATGAACATGCTTTGGTCCGACATGTGCATATCAATCCAAGAACAAAAGCAAATGACCTTGTGAAGATGCTGGTGGAAGCTGGTAAGATTGTATCATTTTCCAGAGTGAGACGAGTACTGTATCAACATGGGCTGAAAGGCCACTCTGCCAGTAAAAAGCCATTACTCCAAAAGAAACATGTAAAAGCCAGATTAATGTTTGCAAATGCACACAGGAACAAAGACCTACATTGTTGGAGACATGTCCTGTGGTCTGACGAAACTAAAATTGAACTGTTTGGCCATAATGACCATCGTTACGTTTGGAGATAAAAAGGGAGAAGCTTGGAAGCCTAAGAACACCATCCCAACTGTGAAACATGGGGAGTGGCAGCATCATGTTTTGGGGTTGTTTTGCTGCAGAAGGGACTGGTATTCACTTTTGATTTTGCAGAGAATAGTAAAAATGCCTTAAAAAATTCTCTCTCTCATTATTCTGGCATTTGGCAAATATAAATAATTTTGGTAATCCTAATTGACCTAAAATAGGTAAGGTTTATTCTGATTTCATGTCAGATAGAGAGGAAATCATGCATATGTGTCTTTTTATATAGTTTATGTAAACTTCTGGTGTCAATTGTAAATGGGAGATCTTTAAAAATTTCGTAAGTACCCACTGTGAGAGGTACATACCTTATGGAAATAAATTGATTAGAAACAGGAAAAAACACTGTGGGTCAACAGAGATGTTAAGGAGGCAATGAATAACAAAAATAAAGCATTTCAGCTACTTAAACAGGACGGAAGTGAGGAGGCACTAAAAAACTATAAGGAAAAAAATAAATTATGTAAAATGATGATAAAGGCTGCAAAGCTGGAGACAGAAAGACATATTGCCATAGAAAGTAAAACTAACCCCAAAATATGTTTTAACTGTATAAATAGTAAAAAGATTAAAATTGAAAATGTTGGCTCTTTGACAAGTAGTGAGGGAGGTTTTGTAGAAGGCGATGAGGAGAAAGCAAATCTATAATTTTTTTCTCCACCGACCTTCCTGTTGAGGTTCAGCGGGATGAGGTAAAATCCACTTTAAATGTTTCTTGTCTAACTCAGAAAGAAGTGCAGCTCCGTCTTAAGAAGATTAAAATAGACAAATCCCCAGGTCCTGATGGCATACACCCACGTGTCCTAAGGGAGTTAAGTAATGTGATAGGCCCATATTCTTAATATTTATGGACTGTCTAATAACGGGGTATGTCCCAAAGGATTGGCGCATAGCAAATGTGGTGCCAACATTCAAAAAGGGGTCAAAAGTGATCCTGGAAACTATAGGCCGGTAAGCTTAACCTCTGTTGTAGGTAAAATGTTTGAAGGTTTTCTAAGAGATGCTATCCTGGAGTATCTCACTGAAAATAGCATGGGTTTATGAAGGATCGATCCTGTCAAACTAATCTCATCAGCTTCTATGAGGAAGTTAGTTCTAGACTGGATCGGGGTGAAGCATTGGATGTCATATATTTAGATTTTTCTAAAACATTTGATACTGTGCCACATAAAAGGTTGGTAAGTAAAATGAGAATGCTTGGACTGGAGGAAAATGTATGCAAGTGGGTAAGCAACTGGCTCACTGATAGAAAACAAAGGGTAGTAATTAACGGTACATACTCAGACTGGATCCCTGTTACTAGTGGGGCACCACAGGGCTCAGTTTTGGGCCCTATCCTCTTTAATATATTCATTTATGATCTTACTCATGGATTGCACAGTAGAATATCGATCTTTGCAGATGATACTAAGCTTTGTAAAGTAATCGACACAATAAAGGATAATGTGTTATTACAAAGGGATCTGGATAGGTTGGAGGCCTGGGCAGGGAAATGGCAGATGAGGTTTAGTACAGATAAATGCAAGGTTATGCACATGGGGAGGAAAAATCCATTACATGTTAAATGGAAAAACACTGGGTAAAAGTGACATGGAGAATGACTTGGGATCCTGGTGGACAGTAAAATTGCATGTGATAGATGCAGATGATGAGAACATTATTCTCCCATTATACAAGTCACTGGTTAGACCACACATGGAATATTGTGTACAGTTTTGGGCACCAGTGCACAGGAAAGACATTGTAGAGCTTGAACAGGTTCAAAGGCGGCAACAAAAATAATAAAAGGACTGGGTGGACTGCAAAACCCAGAAACATTAACAAGATTAGGGTTATTTAGTTAAGAGAAAAGACGGCTTTAGGGGACATAATAAATATGTATCTCCCAGGATCTATTTATTCCCAGGATTGTATTTAGAACAAGGGGGCGTCCTCTACGTATGGAGGAAAGAAGGCTTCTACATAAACATAGAAAGGGATTCTTTACTGTAAGAGCAGTGAGACTGTGGAACTCTCTGCCAGAGGAACTTGTCATGGGGAATTCACTAACAGAGTTCAAAAAGGGTCTGGATGCATTTCTAGATGTAATAATATAACAAGTTATAGTGACCAGGATTCTGGAGAAGGGTCTGGATACATTTCTAGATGTAATAATATAACAAGTTATAGTGACCAGGATTCTGGAGAAAGAGGTCTTGGATACATTTCTAGATGTAATAATATAACAAGTTATAGTGACCAGGAGTCTGGAGAAGGCTCTGGATACATTTCTATAGTGTAATAATATAACAAGTTATAGTGCCCAGGATTCTGGAGAAAGGTCTGGATACATTTCTAGATGTAATAATATAACAAGTTCTAGTGACCAGGATTCTGAAGATTGGTCTGGATACATTTCTAGATGTAATAATATAACAAGTTATAGTGACCAGGATTCTGGAGAAGGGTCTGGATACATTTCTAGATGTAATAATATAACAAGTTATAGTGACCAGGATTCTGGAGAAGGGTCTGGATACATTTCTAGATGTAATAATATAACAAGTTCTAGTGACCAGGATTCTGGAGAAGGGTCTGGATACATTTCTAGATGTAATAATATAACAAGTTCTAGTGACCAGGATTCTGGAGAAGGGTCTGGATACATTTCTAGATGTAATAATATAACAAGTTATAGTGACCAGGATTCTGGAGAAGGGTCTGGAGACATTTCTGGATGTGATAATATAACAAGTTATAGTGACCAGGATTCTGAAGATTGGTCTGGATACATTTCTAGATGTAATAAAATAACAAGTTATAGTGACAAGTATTCTAGAGAGGGGTCGTAGATGCAGGGAATTATTCTGATTTTCATAGTGGAGTCGGGAAGGAATTTTTTCCCTAAAATGAGGACAATTGGCTTCTACCTCGTGGGGGTTTTGCCTTCCTCTGGATCAACACTATAGCACAGTAGGCTGAACTGGATGGACATATGTCTTTTTTCGACCTTACACACTTTGTAACTATGTAAAATGATGAGAGACCCACATAATCAGACCCAGGAAAAGGAGACACTGATCTTCAACAAGCTTTACACAAGACTGGAACACTAATAAATATAAGCTACAGTTATTGTATATCTTTCCTGTAACTATAACCTTCATGAAGAATGCAATAAATCTTTATTTTTATAAGAAATTACTATGTGTCCTCCTGCTGCAGCCTGAAGAAGAACCTAGACAAGAGTAATGCATGTATATTGTATCATATGATTACCCATCATTTACTTTCTACATTTGAAGGTTTGTTTGAAGTTTGGAGCCAGGGTATATTATTTTCTTATATCCTTACACCTCTATTATTATTATATACAGTGGTTACATTTCACACACTCCATAAACTTGAGCATTATGAGCCCTGATATGACCCTATTTTGTCTTTCGCTTTATAACAGTCTAAGACAAGAAAGCTGAAAAGGAACCACTTAAGTGAGACACTGGGCTCTGCTACTTCTGAATTGCTTGTTTGACAAATTGGTTTCACTGCATGGTGGGAAGTGGCTGCATCATCAGAAATTATATAAATTGTAATAGGTTGGCAGCAGATGATGAAATACGTAACTGCTACCATTATCTTTCCCTCAAACTGATGAGGTCACGCTGCTCGGTATGCAAAATGTGCCAAAACTTCAATTAGCATTGAGCATGAAGTATTAAAAAATAAAACACAAGGGGATGAGCGACTGAAATGCTCAGCAATGGTGTAAGTAAGATTAGCAGAATTGAAACCACAGATCCTTTGATTCTCACAAAATGCTCATCAGTTAATGCACATCTTCAATCATTTTGGTGTCACAGAGGTAAACTGTCCTTGACGCACTGTAGCCATCAGAGTAATTGCCAGGTGATACTTTATTATCTACTGCCTCCACAGTATTTGCCAATGAGGATCAAAGTTCAATGATGTCTAGTGATGCATTTTTTAAGAAATATTTGAGCCTTTAAAGGGTTTTCCCAGAACCTGCTCTCCTCCCCTTCCCTTCTTGCTCCAGGCTGCCACTTCCAACATAGGCTGTGGGCGGTTCTGAAGCAGTGACTGACATTTTAGCTCTGCTGTTCCTAGCTGAACCTGTTAAAGGGACATCAGTGACTGAGGGGCTGTGAAAAACACTCCAAGCAGAATGTCTGTCTATAAATGTGAGCTGGCAAAACCGTGTTTGTCATTAGAGGAAACTGCTAAGATAAGCAGAGTAAGTCTACTGCATTCACACTTATCTGTGTATTTACATAGAAAGAGAAGTATCAATGCAGACCAGACAGCAAAACAGAAGGATCCTGAGCTATTCCTGCTCAGTAACTTAGAGTACAACTTAGAGAAAGATAAGATGAGAGCTGAGAATAAGGCAGAGCAGTGAGTGAGGTCACCAGCTCTTGCCACTGCTAGAGCAGAGAGAGGTGGTCAGTAACTTAGGGAAGCTTGTGTACACAAGCAGGAGATAAATCTGAAATGAAGCAAAATTAGAAAAGCAATGTTTTTGGTATCAGCTTTTATTTACCTTTGCATACATGTTTAGCCCCTTACTGTCACATTATGTATGAGGACGTCATATGTCGTGGTCTCACTTTGTAACACAGCTACATAACCATTCCCTGCTGTTTAGTCCCTTAGACCTCACTTCTAAATGAATGAGAAACAATGCCTCGCACCGTTCCTCACTACAATAGGCCCTGCCACGGCGAGATCACAGGTTATTTAGGTTTCTATTACTTCCTGCCCCTTGCAAGAAGTAATAGAACCACCATCCTTGTACACCCTTCTGCATTGTTTGTATAATGCAGAAGGGTATACTAATGATCATGCTCCCTAGTGCTCAATTACCCAAGGGGGACTCAATATACTTTTAAGTATATTAAAGTTTAAATAAAAAAGTTATGTTTTATTTTAAATAAAAAGTTACACATAATTGGTATCACCACGTGCAAAATAGACCTCAGAGTGGAAAGGACTTATGCAAAAAGAGCCCAAAGTAGGGATTTCTATGAGCTTTTATAAGCACTTTTTGGTGGATCAGCAGTGGGACAACATATTAGCCATACAGACATAGCAAAACTAAATTTGACAGGTAGCAGATAGCACAGAAAGTTGTCTCAACTTTTTTAATGCTTTTCATTGCCTTTGGTGTGATTTAAGAACAGATGATATGGAAAGGCCGTGATTTCACTGTCGAGTTTAAGGGATGTTCTCACAATTCTGTTTCAATGAGACTGTTCTTCACAGTCTGCTTAGGCTCATATTTCCTGGTCAGGCTGTGGGAAGGTCTGCAGCAGTGACTGGCATATCAGCTCTGCTATTCCTAGCTGATTTTGTTACAGTGACATGAGTGCAGGAGGTTTGTAAACTGCAGTGCACAAGACTATAGAGCTCTGAAGGATTAAAGCTTGCCAGTAACATAGATAAACAGGCTCCTGTCCTGGATATAACAAACAGCAGGAAGTGACTCGCCATGATCAGACAGGGCAGAAGGAACAATGAGAGCAGAAGGAGGTGATAGGGAAGCCTAGGAAGCTTGTGTACACAAGCAGAAGATAACATCTCCTCTATCTCCTAAACAAAGCAAACAGAGCACAGATGTATTTGATAATAGGCTTTATTTATCTTTGTCTACATGTTTAAAGCTAATCATTGTGGGGAGAAAACCCTTTTTAAACTTTGCTACATCTGTAAATCTTCTGCACCTATAGGAAAATGGGTGTAATGTCCCGGTACTGCTCGTCCCTTTCCCTTTAATAACCCTTGCAGGCCATAGTAATAATGGACATTTACATACAAGATATCTCCCCATCTCTTTCTCCATTTTATAAAAGCCAGCACACATATATATGGAGTTTGCAAACCATGGCCATCTTGTGGATGCTTTAGAAAAACTACATTTCCCATAGATCTCTGTTTTTGTCGAGTCATTATGAATGTGTCTTAAATGTACAGGAATGTTCGTAATAATCAGGTGACCTCCAGAACCAATCAGGCTCTCCTGTTTGGGCCTGCAGAAGAAGTTCAGTTACAACCGTTGGCTTGATGCAGCAGAGTGTGCTCTCAGCACAGGGGCTGAATATAACTCAGTGCGGTAGCTGTAAAATATACCATTTCCTCCAGCATTACCAAGAGAAGTCTTAGCCTCTTATGCTGTACTACTGAATACCTCTTTTCCTACAATCAAGTACTTTCGCAGAGAGCATTTTCCTCTGAATCCCCAGCCTGCTACTACCAAATACTACAGACCTTTTCATCCATACGCCTGGGATCAATACACAGTTCTCAAGTAAGTCTGTGGGAAAGTCATTGAGGCACAGCCCCCTGGATGCAGGCCATCATTAGCATCATATATAGTAAACTACCCAAGTACCTACAAGCTAGCAAAAGAGACTATTATCTAACTACTCCATCACCTGATTACTTGGATATCTCCTATAGCAGCCACTGTATTGTTTGTGAATTTCACTATTATCATCATCATCATAACTGTACATCTGTATTACCTCGTCCTGCTAAGTAAAGGAGCAACAACTATCCCCGAAGCTTGGTTGTCTGTCATCATTGTCAAGTGCCACGTGAGGGCGGGTAGTTGGGGACATTCAAAGGTTTCTCTGGACATCCGGGACCAGGGTCATCCTACCGGCCATACTGTGTATCCCACTCGTGACATATTTATCAGTATCCCGGTTGTTGCATGGGTATCTGCAGAAAGATGGATCAGCGGATCTGATTCCGAAAAGCCAGCTCATAGTCAATGGTTTACCAACACTGACCATAATTGTGGTTGTATGTTTTAGCTAATGCCTTTTGGTTAGAAGTATACCCCATTTAAAAGCTGATCACAAGGCGTCCTGCTGAGGCTACCCAGCAATCAGCTGTACTCTGGAAAGGAACTTGGCAAAAACTGTTTAATTCTCCTACAGCGCCATTGTAAATTAGAGGAACCTTGGGTTCTTTCTGTATTGCGGGGAGAGGTGCAGTGTCAAACTCTGTAGTGCACCGGCGTTGAAATAACTCGACAGACACCAAAACAGGATGAACAAGGCTTTTGCTCTTTCAGCGACTGTTGCAGAACATCCAGTACACACATGTCCCAGCATCCAGCAGCTTCAGGCATATACACATACAGCTGCCGAGGGGTTCTCCTCTTGCCCACCTCACTGCTTTTACCTGATCATTCCCAGTGGCTCCTCCACTATGGCCCAGGCCTCCTGCTGAACTCCTTGCTGCTTCCCTGACCGATGCCTTCTCTCCGGACACGCACCGACTCTTGAGTGTGGACCTTTCCCCGGCCTCTCCTGATTTTCTTCTGCTTTAACTAGTAACTATTGTAAGATGGCAGCCGGAAGAGTCTGCAATGGTGTATATATTCCGCCTGGGTTCTGCATGCACCATGAAAGAATGGATGGAACGACTTCCCCCAA